>PVJD01003661.1:0-157201 GCA_004026545.1 Mormoops blainvillei | reverse complement strand
CTCTGTACTTATCTGAGGAAAAGCATGGAAGACCATGGGAATGTCAACAACGAAGGCCCTGAGGCAGGGGTGTGACTGACTTAAAAACAGCAAAGAAGCCTATGTGGTTGGAGGGGAGTACGGTCTGGGAAATGCTCTAGGGTCATCCCTCTCTAGCAAAGCAGGTATGGTACCTCTGTATACGGGTCCCTCACACCCTGCCTCCACCCTGTGAAGCAGACCCAAGGGAGCTGCTTTCTTCTACCACCACCTCCAGCTCAAGAGGGATGAGTCACTGAAAACCGGGCCTGGTTGACTAGCAAGACAGGGTGATTGTTAAAAGCACAGGCTTTGAAGTCAGACACCCCTGGGTAAAAAAGTTACAGCTCTGTTACATCCCTGCTGTGCACTCTTGGGCAAACTGCTTAGGTTACATGAAGCCCAGAAGTGTGCTGGTAAACTGGATCTCCTAGGGTGGGGATAGAGGTGGGGGCAGGGGATGGAGAAAAACCCCCATCTGTAAAATTTGCCAATTTCTGTGGTGTAAATACTCCCACTGTGACTGATTTCGATTCTCAACATGAAATCACTGAACATGGAATTAGGAGGAGACACATAACAACTGGCTCTCCAGAGCCAGTACCAGCCCCCTCCACCATACCATCACCTCAGTTTCTTCATCTGTAAAATGAACGTTACCTTATAAAGTACTTGGTGAGAATGAGATGAGGTCTGTATAAAAAGAACTTAGCATAATGCATGATGCCTAGTTTGATACTCCATAAGCGAGAGCTATAATTCTTATTCCATAAGGATGCTGAATTTTGGCACTTGTTTGTAGAAATGAATCCTTAAAGGACAGACAGCAAAGGGCCAGCAGGAGGGCTGAGGCCTTATTCTGGCTGTCTATGCCCCCTGTGTGACTTTGGGCCAGTTGGTTTCCCCCTCTGGTCTTCAGTTACTCCATCTCAAATGAGGGGTAGAGCTATTTATACAGTCCTTTCCAGATTGAACATTCTGCAACTTCCTACTTTGGGAACTGTTCTAGAAGTACCACTGGAAAGAGTGAGTTGTTATGAGGCACCGAGGCAGCATAAGGGTGGGATGGAGTTCACTAGATTCTCACTGATATTAAACGCTACATGGGCAGAGGAGGCGAATGTGGGCACAGTGTGCAGAAGCAAGCCTGAGTGAGTTCTTCTTTGGCAAAGTCTAAGAATTGTTTGAAAGGTTGAGGGAAGTGAGAGAAACACACCTGAAAACAAACAAACGAGACCTATGGCAGCAGTGAGAGAAAAAAAAGGTCTGCGTGATTGAGTGGGTTCAGGATTGATAGGCTTTCAGAAGATGTCTTTAATAAACATTTCGGAAAGGAAGACTATTTCTGCCAAAGCGTGCACGGAAAGAGAGAAAGGAATTCAGAAGGGAGTTGTCGGTAAAACCTTGGGTAAGATGAACATACCAGAGGCAGACAGGGGAATGAAGGCACGGATGACAAGGCAAGGAAGAAAGAGAAATCGGTTAGCAAGGGGGAATCGACTTAACGCCAAACTCCATGGAACTGAAAACAAAATCTGCCAAGCTGAGCTCCCTGTGCCTCCAATGTCCTCATTAGAATCCCTTTGAAGTACAACAGACCATAATTTTCAAGAGCCAAGAACAAAGCTCCATCCAGCCTTTGGCTCATGTGGCCCATCAGTAGGAACCAAGTATCTGCCACAGCTCCCTCAAAGCCACAGACATGAGGCAGGTCCCCCCGCAGATGACAAACAGCACTGGAAGATTCTGTGGACTTTGCACTTTTCTTCTTAAAAGTCTCTGGGCTGGCCTCAATTTCTTCTCGGGGGGACAAATGAATGAACATCAAGTCTGAATGCTGTGATCCCAGAAACTGCTACCCCTGGCGATTATGGTTTGGAACTCCGTTTCCTTACAGATGAGTAGTTTTCTCAAGCAGCCTGAGAACTCTCAGCTCTTCTAAGTCGTGACAAGTAAGTAACTTAACTGAATTTCCATCTCGGCAATCCCTGTTCTAACGTTTTTGGGTTAGATATTGTTCCCATAAGGAGCTTAACTCGGAGGCCTTGACATCCAGGGAAATGAAAGGAGAAGTGGGAGAATGTACTTCGTTCTGACTGCAGCTAAACTCTGACAGGTGAGCTTAATTACTGGCTGCCTCCAGCTCCTAATCAACCAGTGTAGGATCAAAAGAATGAAGTTGTAATAAAATGTAATGACATTTTAGTCAAACTGGGGACTAAGTCGCAGCAGTTGCGGTGACTGGCGTGGTGAAGTAGATGCTTAAAGAGGTGAGGACAAACCTGTGACAGGGACGCCCCACCTACTCTCGCATCGCAGTCTCATTATTTTAATGATGACACAATGAGTTCCAGGCCTGTGGAGTCAGATCTCTAAATGCTGCATTAAATGTCTCTGTAAACAATTATCAACAATAGCCTTTACGCTTATTAAAAATAAACCAAGAAATGAATCCATCATTGTCAAAAGCCCAGTGTGATGTTGCCTCTAAAAATAAGAGTCCATCTGAAATTCTAAGAGCAGCTTACAGCGAGGCTTACACAATCTGTTGGTAAAAATCTAAAAGACTGCTTACTACGAGACTCTCAATGGCTCAGAAATGACACAAGTTGAGAGTTACAATCTCGGGGTTTCAATCCTATCTTTTGCCAGTTACTGGCCTTGAAGTTTGGTCAAAGTCTCCCCCATCTCTGTCTCTCGGTATCGTTGGTCACGTTTACTCACATCTTTGTCTTTCAGCAGCAAGAACCACCTAGGGAGCCTGGCTAAGGAAGCCCTCATCGCCTTTCAAGCCTGCTTCTTTGTGGTCTGTACCTCCCTGTAGAAGTGGTACTCCACCCGCCAGGGAGTATTAAAGCCATCATCCACAATGCAGCCATGAACCCCCAAACAAAGCATTTTACCCATGTCATTACATTTAACACTCACAGTAATGTTCATTCACTTAACAGGTAGCTCTTCAGCATTTACCCTGTGCCAGGCAGCATGCTAGGTGCCTAGGATAAGGTGGACAACAAGGCAGGCATGCCCTCAAAGAGAGTGTACTCTAAGTTTCATTACATCCAATTTACATGTGAGGAAACTGAGGCTCAGAAAAGGATAAATAGTGGGACATAGCAGAGGTGGGATTTTCAAACCCAAGCTAAGTTGTTTCACTCCCAGCTGTCCAGATACATGTCTTTTTCCCGCCCCAAACTCCTGGAAGGTGGTATGTCCAGGTCTCATGTGTCTTACCATCCTTCTCACAGATGGTCAATAACTAAGGCTGGCTTAGCTGAACTCTTTAATCCTTGATCACCTGAAACCATGGGTCAAGAGGTCTGCCTCACTGTCTCCTGGCACTGATTGTGAAGACCCCAGGGCACGTGCAGGCATCCGTAGGGCCTCTGAGCAAGTTCAGGAAACCCTCTTCAACTGGGAGGTGGTCTGCTCCTCAGGAAATCCACTCTTGCTGCCCACCGCTCCACTGGGCAGCCCTGCCTCAGGTGTCGGTGCTCCCCTCATCTCATCAGAGCCTTCGCCACAAAACCTCCAGAGGGTCTCATTGCATGCCCAGCTTATCCTGCAAGGGCCATGCCCCATCGCCCACGTGCTCAGGTTTCCTGGGTTATGCACATCCCTCTACTGCCTAGTGAGTGGGGCCCTGGGGGCAAGGGGTCTGGCATCCTGGCCTAGTCCTCCAGGTCCTGCCAGGTATCTACATGGGCAGATGGGATCACAGTCAGGAGGAAGAGTGATGCTGGCTCTTTCCTGGAAGGGAAAGAGCTGCTGAGGGAAAGTAAGTGAATAGAGGACCCCAACTCGGCCTGATTTTAGTTTTAGAAAACCAAAATTTGAAAACAGTCAACACCACTGCCTGGAGAGTCATGGAGAAGCAAAGGGGGCCAGGAATCAGACAACAGTCAATTTGCCTTTCCACAATTGCACAGCTTGGACACTGGGTAATCTGAACATGTAGGTTTAGCTCTTGTCCTAGGTCCCGCCTGCCCCCACCACACCCCCAGTATCTAGTGAACGTGCTCTATTCAGCCCTTTCTGATTGCCCTCCTGTGTGAGAATGACAGTGTGATAATTTGGATCCTCTATCAGTGCTGTGTGACCTCCAATTACTGACTCAACCTCTCTGAGCCTCAAGTCTCACATCTATAAATTCGGTATACATATTCCTACTCCAAAATATTATCAGGAGCTAAAATAATATAAGTGATGACATAACAAGTGAAAGGTAGGCAATAATGACAATAATCATGATGGCTTTTTAAGAAGGGAGGGACATGATAAAGAGCTTGGCTATATGAAACTTAACCTTGTGGACCCACTCCATCAGGAATACAGAGGGTGGGGATCATCCTAGAATGTGGGTGTGACTGAATGACACTTTGGCTGGGACAACAGAAAAGAATGGAAGTGGGGTTCCTAAAAGAGAAATGGAGAGGCCATGAGGCAAAAGGGTTCTATGTTCCAGAAGAATGTAGAAATCAGATAAAATTTAAATAAAAAAGAAAGAAATCCAATTCTAATTTTGCTACCCACAACTGCTTATTAAACCCACCTTCTTTTGATTAATCCTCCATCCATGCCCTTCCAGCACTCTCCAAGTTCAAGACAATAAACATGTTCCGTGAATAAAAAGTGTAACAGAGAGTAACTGATGCTGAGCCATCTAATTCTGAACTTCTAATCATGCTCTACTTATAGATTCCAGGCATGTGTGACAATCAACTTTACTATAGTTTAAAATAGCATACACACACAAACCGAAGTCAGTTAGGGAGAGAGTCGGGAAGCATGGCTGCCATTGGCTTCCATATGCCACCTAAATATGTGGAGCTCCGCTTGCGTGCCTGTCAGGCTGTGCAATGTCATTGCCTTGTCTTCTATAAAGTCACACAATCGAGGATGTTCCAAGAACAAAAATGGGTCCTGAGGTGTGGGTTGAACCAAGCCAGCAACATAGCCACAGGAGACGGCGTGAAGGGGCTAAGGCTGCAGTGGCCCTACAATTCTATTTCTGACGAGCTGTATATCTTAGACAAGTCACTTCTCTTTTCTCTCACAGTTTGTCCATTTCCCCATCTGTAAAATGGGCATAATATTTTCAGATAATCATGTTGGTGACAACACTTTGGAAGCGGTAGGTTTCTGGTGCTGGTAGGGATTATCAGCCCTGACCCAGTCCAAAGGTTGTCCAGGACTTTAGGTAAGGCTGGCTAGGCCCAAGGTGGTCTGAATTTCATACCCTTCCAGTGTCAACAGCTAGGGTGAGGAAGGGTGACAACAGGTGGGGAAGCAGGAATATTTGGAAAGCTAACCCAGGGACCAAGTCCATGGCCAACTTACCCATTAGGCACAGTGCCTAGGGCCCACAATACTTGTACTGTCTCATGGAAAGGTTAAAGGCGTTTTGTTTTTTTTTTAAATCAAAAGAAAAAATGAATACAATCCAATCTGGATAATGTTTGTCTTATACCAATGGAATCATAAAATATCTTTTTAATATTCTTTCTTTCAGTGGAAGAAGGGGTCCCCAAAGGTGAACATGCTGAGGGCCCAGGAGAGCCCTGACCCAGTCCACGGTCCACTGCTAATGAAGGCAAGTGCGCCTCCCTTGTTACCCTCCGCAGAGCCCAGGTTTGTTCCTCTGGGGCTGATACCTGCCCCGAGATACTAAATTCCTCCAGAGACAATGTCCAGGTAAAGAAACAAGTGAGAATCCCGGCCACCGTGGAGGCTGGAAAGGGAGGTGCTGAGCAATTCCTGGCTGCCGCTAGAACCATGCCTTCTAAGTGACTGTCCAGCCTGACTACGGGACTCATCTTCCAGGGGCGCGCACTTTCTACTCTCACTGTTGGTGGGAGTACAACGTGGTATAGACTTTCTGGAGAGCCCTATGGCAGTATTTAGCAAAATGTAAAAAGTATGTACTTTGACCCTTTTACTTTTTACTTTGACATTTTACTTTCGAGAATCTATCGTAACGCCCTTCGTGTGCAACTGGGCAAAGATAAAGGGATCGCGAACCTGTCATTCATGATGGCAAAAACACAGCATGGCCAAAATGTCCATGAGGGCGGCAACAGCCAACGGCTGTGCAGAGCTAGCAGCCGTTCGCTAGATAGTTGGCAACAAAGCCGTGAAAGAGGGGGCACTGGCCTCTGTGTCAGGAGACACTGAAGAGTAAAATGGAAATCCACTTTTACTGGATGGGGAGGGGAAGGAAAAAATAGATATATTTGATATTTTTCTTTTTGTACGAAAATTTCTGGATGGATGCACAAGAAACAGTTCATAGAGAAGACCGCTGGGAGAGTGAGTGGGAGCTTGGATGAGAGAAAAGTGGATGTTTTCTATTCATTGTGCACCCATTTAGCTGAATCTTAAAAAAAAAACAACAAAACTATCAGCATATATTCCTTTTTAAATTAAAAGTACTAACTGAAATGATAAAAAAGAAAATTGTGGCTTCAGGACATCCGTGCTCCTCCACCCCCGCCACTGTGTTCTGTCTAACTCACTACGTCCAAAAGGGCCCCCACATGAGCAGTGTCAGGACAAACCATTGGAAGTACTCAGCACAGAGGGACAGGAGAGGGGAGAGCCACACCTGGCACAGGGAGAGACTAGCAGGAGAGCATTTCCCCGGGTCTCCGGCCAAGTGTGTCATTGGGATCCTCCTCTCTCTACTCAGTGAAGCCTGGGACTCACCCCTGGCATGGGCCTTCATTCCAGGTCTCTTTCTGGAAGGTCTGGCACCTTAGACTACATAAAGACAAGGAGGCAAAAAGTTTGGGCTTAACACCAAGCTTCCACTTCACCGAGGGATAACCTTTGTAAGCCTGTTTTCTCACTGGTAATATGGGAACAATAATTGTACCCTCAACGGGCTGCTTTGCGGAAGAAGTGAAACAATCTCTGTGAAAACATCCAAAGCAACACTCGCTAGGTGTTCAACTGCATCTGAAGCCAGTGGAAGGCAAGGGGATGCTAGGAGCAGGAGAGCACATCACAACCTGAAGGGGTCCCTCAGGATGGGGGTGGTCCTGATCTACTTGGGGGGGTGGGGGGGGTGGGAAGCAGATACTCCAGGCCCCTTGGGCTGGACCTGCCCAGATAGCTGCCCCAGCAGGACGGCGAAAAACCACCGGGATGACTGCCCAACATTACACACCGGGCCTTTTGTCCACCAGCAGGAAGAGAGGAGCTGAGGCTTTCTGTGCAGGTCCAGATACCATTGCATTCCTGGGGCTGGAGAAGCAGGTCGGGGCTGAATCCAGCCCATCTGTGTGGCCTCATCTCGGAGTGCTCTGACCTTTCTCTCATTCAGACCCAGAATCTGCCCTTGAGGGAAACCCAGGCACAAGTCCCAGGCCCAGAACTGAGAACTGCAGATACTAGGCATTCTCCACCTGGTGCTACCTTTGGGTGAGGAGGTCACGGACAAGACCTAGAAGGGAGAAAGGGCCTGGAATGCACAGCTGGGGCTGAAGACCCCGATGCTTCATGCACTCTGAATATATTCTGGGCCAGTAAAGGGGGAGAGCTCATGTCCAATCCGGATCCTGTCTCAGTGCCGGGTTTGGGTGGTCTAACAAGCTGAGGTGAGCACTAGGCCAAAACCCCTGACTCATGTGTCCAGAAGCACTGGCCTCACTTTGTTGGTTACAGTCTCATAACTACCACCTCTCCCCTTTGTACAATCCTCTGCAGTTTATCAAGCCCTAATGGAGCTTCACGACCTTGTGAGTTGTGTCAATTTTCATTACATTTTAAATATGAAACAGGCTCATAGGAGTTTAGTTGTTTGTCCCAAATCCCAATTGGGAGAGTTGAATTTGAACCTAGACCTCACTGTTTCTCCTCTCTGGATCTCAGTTTTGCCCCCTGTATCATGAGCAGGTTGAAGCAGACCTTCAATTTCCAAGATGCTATGAGCTCAGCCCTTTTAATGATATTGGACAAGTCCCCGTGCACGCGTTGCTGCAAAACGCCACCAGATGGCAATAGCAGCCACGGCTTCCCTTGGAAGCTGCCAAGGTGAACAGGAAAGTGAGCACAGCTGCCTTCCACCAGGTTCAGACCTCCAGAGCTCCAGCTTCTAATCCGCAGCGGAGACTCATCTGCACAAGAGCAGGGGCGGCTTCTTGATTCTCTGCCTGTCTAGGGCCAAAGGATGCTTGCTTCCAGTATCTAGAGATAGGCAAGGTCAACAGCAGGCCAGGCCCCAGTAGAGGGCAACCAGCTCCAATCTTGCTGGCATCAATGCCCCATCTATCCATGCAGGTACCTGGCAGAGAAAGGTTCAACACCACCAGGTCCTACCTGGAGCATCTCATGTAGAGGGTGGCATGGGCCCTCACTGCAAACCACACCCACACCTTTGCCCATCCCAGATCTATGTGATGACCACACGTGGAATGAATTCTGTGCTCAAAGTGTCTGCTTACTGGGCACTGACTATACGCCGAACCCAGGCTATGTGTCTTGCACTTCCTTCTTTCAATTCTCACAACAAGCCCATGAGGCAGGTACTATTAGCACCCGTTTGACAGATGAGGGAGCTGAGGCTAAAAGAGGTTAAGTAACTTGCCTCATGTCACCAGAGGTAGGAAGTGGCAATCCAGAATTTGACCCTAAATCCATATGACTCTCAAGCTCACACTCTTCCAAAAAGAGTTTGTTTTGGCTGGAATATAAGGGACTTGAGAGGGGTAAGTGGGAGGAGACACACTGTTAGGGGAGCCTGAGGCCATGCAGGAAAGGGCTTGAATTCCAGTCTTTTGAAAACCACGCCATTACAGAGCCTAAACTTCTCTCTTGGTCTCTTGCCACAGTCTCACATCCGTGGCATGGGGGCTGCTGGCTGCAGCTGGAAGCCACATAGGGCAACAGTTAGGAGCATGGGCTCTGGGGCCAGGCTTGCTGGGTTACTAGCTGGGTGACTTTGAATGTGACCCTGAGTTCTTTGCATCAGTTTCCTAATTTGAAAATGTGATGATAATTACAATATTGTTTTCTTTAAAGACTTTTTTGTGAGAATCAAAGGACACAAGGCGTGGAATGTGCTTTTAACATACCCCAGACATAGTAAATGCTCCATAAACGCTTGCTACTCTTACGACCGGGCAACCAAAGCCAGTATTAGTATTGTCTGTGGTTTGGTTCTCCCTTCATGCTCCTTCCCTCTGCATCTTGCAAAACATCAGCAAGTCTCCTTCCCTGAATATGTCTCCATGTTTTCCAATCCCCATGCCTTTGCCCATGATACTCCCTCTACATGGAATGTCACTTACCCTACTTCTTTTGAACAAACACCTCCAAACCTCAAGGCCCACCACATGGTAGTGCAGTTTACCTTAAATTAGCTCACTGAATTAGTTCCAGGAACATGTTTTATTGTCCCTAGCCGCCTGCAGGCAGTCATCCCTCCCAGCACTTCACATAGTGCTTTGTTCATAGCAGGTGCCTTCAGAGGCACATAGGGCAAGGGACTCCTCACCAAGGTCCGAACTGCTCGCCAGGGTGTGCCTGCCTGGAACGTAACAACTACAGGAGAACTTTCTTTTTCTTCTCCGAGGACAGGACAATGCATTTCCCTCTCCATTGTCCTTTTCAAATTCGTGAAGCTGGATGCCCAGCACAAACACTACTCGAGGGCCTCAGATGTCTCTCAGCCCCGCTCAGTCAGGTCTGGAGATGCCAGCCCTTCTTCCCTCTTAGGGGGAAAAATGAGGGCATTTCCTCCTCTAGGACACTGTCAACACATCTAACTCAATCACTCACTCAAGCAAAGGAAATTTTTAGCCAAGAGTTGTAAACTCAGATTTCTAAAGGGGCCATGTAGCTGGTCAAGTATAAGCTCACTGGGAGCGGTTGGAACTATGGTAAACAGGAAATACTACCTAAAGGCATTAACGTTAAAAACAACAACAACAAAAAACCACGGTGCAAACAAATGTATCCACAGGCCTAATTCAGCCTAAAGATCCTCAGCCTGCAACCCATACCCTTACCTTAAAACTTTGCCACTGACCCTCAAAACGGGGACTTCGGGATGTGAATTCAGTATGACCTCTGAAGTAATAATTAAGGAGACAGCCCTGAGTTTGAATCCCAACTCTGTCACTTCCTAGCTCTCTGACCTTGGACACCTTACCCTCTTTTTAACCATTTTCTCATCATTACAATGGGACTGAAATGAGAATCTATCTCATAGGGCTGCTATTATGAATAAATGAGAAAATGTACAGGAAGAGACTAACAAAGAGTCTGATATATGTAAACAACTCAATAAATCATTTTAAATTTTATTGACCAAGTGGGAGGATTACAACAGAAGAGGGTAAGAATTGTGTAGGTCGCTCATTATACTGTACCTCTTGCTATGAGCCGTGTCTTCTCCCCAGCTACTGCCTCTTCTCCTTACAGGTACCAATGCGGGGCCCAGGGGATAGAACCTGATTTGCCAAGCTCCCGGGTGGTCCTGGGTCCCAGCCTATGGCTCTGCACTGTGGAGGCAGCACAGGAGAAGCAGCTGAGCGTCCCACCAGCAGAAACCCTCCATCTGCAGTTACTAAAACACCTTCAAAGCACTGTCAACAAGCACAGGCACTAAAACCTATGTGACTTCCTCTATGGGGGGCAGACTTGGAGCTCTCCTCACAATAGCCAGGGACTGTTTCCCCCTCGTAGCTCCTAACAAACAAGAGCCATCTGCCAACCTTGCCCACAATGCTAGGGGAGGCCGAAGCCCAGGTTGAGGTGTCCACGTTGGCTGTAAATATGCCCTTCCCCCTTTGAAAACCCACCCACAAGTTCCCCACTAGGATAAGCCACCATCCACTCATTGTGCTCCGGAACCAAGCAGATGGAGTTGTCTTTTCATCTCCTGGATGTGCCTCTCCCACATCTGTCACCCACATTTAAGATCTACATCTATAAAACTGGAAATCCAGCCCCGGCAAGGCTGACAGGCTCCGAATGGATCCTCAGCAGACAATCTGTCTCGGGGCTCCCACTCTGCCTGGGCCTGGGCCACACAGCGCGGAAAGCCTAGCCGGCACCCAGTCTTGGAGCCCTTTCAATCCCCGTGAAGTTCTATCTTAGAGAGTCTCACCTTCTCAAATAGAAGAATACAACAAACAGAAATCCACCTTTTCTAACAGCCCAAGAAGCATCAGGACCATCATTACCTGCTCTAAGGGCTGAGAAGAGTGGGGGTTTTGGTCCCCTTTCTTTGCTGTCAGGCTGTTAGCAGTTTCACTGTTGGGGGCTGAACGGGCTGCCGGAGTGCCTACTTATTCCAGCCCCTGAATCAGTTGCACTGGATCTGCTTAGTTTTGAGAAATCAGGAATGGCTACCATTCATCGGACACTGTATGTGCTTCAGGCTTCCTGTTAAGTGCTTTCTTTCCATGTGCAGTTTCACTGAACCTCTTAAGGGTTCCTTCCTACCCTGGGAGGTAGGGATACTTATCCCCATTTTTCAGATGAGGAAACTGAGCTTGAAGCATATGAGCCTTGCATAGAAGTACAGAGCTAGGAAGGAACAAGGATGGTTCTTAAATCCGGTCTCTTTGACCCCAAAATCTATGATCCTCACACACCACCTCCGCCATGTTACCCTGCCTTGGGATTATCAATTCAACAGACAAGACTCTTTCCTCCATCCTCTTTCCCTCCCCTCCTCCTTGTAATGACTCCTTCCTGTGGGGTAAAGTCTAAGCACTGTGGATATAGGAGCTTTGCGATAGCTTTTTGAAGGTGCCCAAATCTTTCCAAATTACTTGCATATTGTGGTCCCACGCCAGGGGGCTAGGGAAGGTAGGCTGGCAAAGGGGCTAGGAGAATGGACACCTGGTCCAAATCTCAGCTCTGCCGCTACTCACTTCTTAGTAAATCAATTACATGGAGTAACCCTCAGTTACCCTTTCTGTGAAATGGACATAATTGTAATTTCCTTATAAGTTGATTATGAGCAAGGCATGCAAAAAAAAAAAAAAAAAAGTCTTAGCCCACAGTAGGCATTCAGCAAATGATGAGTATTGGATTTGAAACTAACCTCCAAATCAATCAGTATATTTATTCAGCACATACCTAGCACAGATGCTAGACGCCCCAGGAGATCTAAGCCTAAAGAACAGGTACTTCCTGAGAAGAACCAGAATTTTCCCCAGGGTTTTTCATGCTGACAAGAGTTCTCGTTGAAGTTTAGCAGATCAAGTTCCGTTCCATTAAACATGCCTGTGAAGATTGCTCTTGTCTTTTTACCTTCTGCTTCAGCAAAGCTCCAGGGCCCGGGACAGCCAAGGACGTCCTCATAATTGTTCCCTGTGCCCAGCCCACCAGCCCTGGAACTCAACCAGAGGTGGCTTAGATGGCAGGATGACAGTGAGTAGCTCCAGTTTTCCTAAAAGGAAGCTATTTTTAATTCTAGCGGCAGTGGAAACTGCATACATTAACATAATCTCAACCTCACCAACTACTTCCAGTTTTTCATTTTTAAAAAACATGTTTCATGATCAAAAGCCATGCCCATTCTGGAGCTGATATCGAGAGGGGAAGATACGTGGTCACTGCTGCACCCTATGAATGAACAATAATATGTCTGGAACCGTCACTACCGCCCGTGGACCTCTCTCTGCCCCTTGTGCTGCTTTGAGCCAAAGGCTTTTTGGAAACCTCCTCTATTTCTGAAGAATGATGCTGGTGGTCAGACAAGCACTGGCAGGCCAGGCTGAGGTTGCCCCCACATTGGGCAGATGGCAACAGATGGCACCCAGGTGGGCAGCCGCCAGCACTGAAGCTCCTTCCTCACCACAATGTCAGCCTTCCAAACTCCGTTTGTTCTTCCCATCCCTGCAGGTTATTTTTACCATGGGGGGGAAAAAAAGTGATGCTATTTCTCTGCATTTTATCCTGAAACAAGTCACACCAGCTCCCTCAAAAAAGCACCCAACAGATGGCTCTGGTCCCTTGTGCTCGGAGAAACAGCAAAGCTCTCAGCTGTCAGCAGGATATTAAAATTTCATGCAACATGCAGAAGACATAGCTTCATACGCCTTTGTTCAGAATGGCACAGAGGTTAGGAGTTCAAGTCCTGCCTCTGATATGGTGTAGAATTCCAAGCACAAGCAAATTACCCAGCCTTGCTATGCTCCCGTTTCCTCCCCTGTAAAATGGGTGTGATAACAGGATCTAATTGATGGAGTGGTCGGGAAGATTAATCAATCCAGTACTTGGCACACAGTAGGTGTTCTATAAATACTGGTTAAAACGATTATTCCCTCTGATATAAACTAAACCTTTGGGGGTCTGGAAAGGAATTCTACAGGGCCCTGTTTAGGATGCCAGAGGAGAGGGCTGCTCCCTGGGCAACACTAACGCCCAGTACGACCCACGGATCTGGCGGAGAGAGCCACGCAGGGCTGACAGGGGCCCCGGCTGATCTCGCCGCCACCCTGCAATCAGTGGCGCTGAGCTGCTTGGGGCTGGGCTTAGTCGCCACGCCCACGGAGGAAGTCTGAGGTCTCCTGGAGGAGTTCAGAGTCGGGGTGGGGCAACACTGCAGCTTCCATTTAGTGAGCACTTACTGCGTGCCAAGTCCTGGGTGAAGCGCGTCCGAAGCCTTCTCTGATTGACTCCTCTCCACGCTACAAGGAAGGCACTATCGTTATCCTCATCTTGCAGACGAGAGCTCCAAGGTCGCACAGCAAGTAAGCGTGAGGCCAGTACCTCACTCTGGCCTGGCCTTCTGGAGAGCCCGCGCTTATCATGAATTCGTACCTCTGAGGTGGGGGTGGGGGGCTGAGGGCTGCGTTCCACCTCCCCAGCCTGAGAGGAGGCTCATGGGCCTGACGCAGCCCTCTACGGCAGACCCGGCCGAGAGTGTGTGGTTCCTGACGTTAGTGGGTGGGGGTGTGGGTCCAAGGCCTCTGGGTTCCAGGCGCTGCTGGTGGGAAGTAAAGGCAGAGCCTCTAGTCCTCTCACTGTACATTTGTTGGGGGTGGGATTCAGGAACTGCTCTTGTCTCTGCACAGCGCACCGGGATTACTCACATCCCCACCTCCACCAGCCCTTTCTGAGAGACTGTTAAAATGCCAGCATGTGACCCGGAAGAGGAATACCTAACCCAGCACTGGCCATGAATGCTGAGTATGAATGGCTTTGTGTCAGACTGAATGTGAGTAGGAAGGAAGGGCAAGGGGTTCGAGAGAAGGGGACCCTGGGCAGTCACATTTTAAGGCAGCACACCCTAATGGAAGGAAATGGTTGGCACGAGCCCTCTCAGAACTGACCCATCCAGGGTCCCCTTCTCCTAAAACACCTTCCCTGCACTGAAGCTGATGGCCTCACCCATGCTGAGGCATCTGTGTCTGGTACGGGTTTATTATATTCTTCCTTTCAAATAGCGCATTTACATCCTAACATCAGCATTCAGGAAATTGCTACCTTGCCTTTGCTGGCCAATAACTACCGCTGGGACATGGGCTCCTATAAACAAGTCCTGGCTCACCTGGCAGCCATTGCGGAGCCTCCCCTCCTCACCCCTTCCTGACACCTGACATGGGGCACCAAGTGCTATGCTCACTCTTCCTTCAGGGGCTCTCAGATTGGCATATTCCTCTCCAGCCTCAATACCCATCCCCGGGTCTTTATCGTCTCTCTGTGCCACAGCTTCCCCATCTGTAAAATAGGGCTAATAATAGTATCTTCCTTAGAAGACTGTGACAAATCACTGAACGGGTTAGTATATGTAAAATTCTTAGGCTAGTACCCAGCACATAGTAAGCCTTCAATAAACATTAGCCATCACCACCATCACCAACATTGATAGTAGTACCAAGATTACCAATGATCCCTGGTCAGGCATCCAGCCTCCAGCCTGCCTTATGTCATCGCCTGCAGTATGCAGTCCGTCAAAGCGGGTCTCCTCGTTGCCATGTCCCACTGCACCATGGCCACGTTCATTCCTGCCTCTAGGCCTTGCACAGGCTTGGCCTGTCATCAGAAAACCCTCTTTCCGCCTTCCATGTATCCAAATCCTTTATCCCCTTTAAAGAAAGAGGTGAGATCAGAAACCGGCTCTGGTCCCATCTCCCCCTGAAGCCTCGGCCTTCTGTTCTGACATTGGGCACTAATGGCACCGAGTGGCTTAATGCCCACTCTGTGGTAGGCAAAGCATCTTACGTCTTCGGCTGCAACCTTGAAGGTAAGCAAGTGTGTTTGCTATTTGGGTGTTCCCTAAAGCATACAGACATAGGCACTTGGATAGTAGCAAGGCATGGGCTCCAGAGCCAAATACCCTTGAGCTCAAAATCTGGTGCTACCGTTTACCAGTCATATGACCTAGGCCAAATCAGCCAGCCCCTCCAGCTCATTTTGCTCATCTGCAAAATGGGGTTAAAACCTAACCCCAGGGAGTGGTCAGGGAACTAACCTGATGCTGTGAAGGAAGCCCCATCACAGCACAGTGCTCAGGAAAGGTTAGCTCCCTCTCCTCTCTCCCTTCAACAAACAATCACAGGTTGTTAGTTATTATTTTATTAGAAACGAGAGTACTGCCCAAAGGAGCCATTGAACCCACCTGCTCCCGCAGGGGAGGAAGTGGTCAGCTGGAGTCTGCCTTTGTCCACGAGAGCCCACTCCAGCCTTTCCCCAGAAATGCCCCCTTTTCAAAGCTGCTTTTGTGTTCGAGACAATGAAACTAGTACCCATGCCAACAGCATAACTATGCGGGCATCGATTAACAAAAAGGTTTAAGAAGGTCCTAAAACCGCCCACATCTCGGACTCCAAGCCCAGCAAAGGAAGAATGGACGTTGTGAAACACATAAATCCTCAGATTCCTGAAGGATGCTCTTTCTCCGCGCCTCCCAGGAAGCTGGGAGGGCTGGGCTTGGCTCAAAGAGGCATGCCAAGATCTCCAGAAGACAGCCAGGTATCTGGACAGACCATAACCAGGCAAGGAGGGGCTGACACCAATTTGTCCCCAGAGAGATGTGCGGCCAAAGCAGAGTCGCCTGAAGGCTGGGTCACCAAAGGCCTCCTGAGAAGCTAAGGGCGTGTTCTCCCATAAGTCACTGCTCTGGCTACGCCTCTTTGGGCTGGTCACCTACCACTCGGCAGTTCATTCCCCACTTGACAGTTACTACCTCACGAGGTTGTTATGAAACTCAGTTAAGACCCTCTTAATAGCTGCCCACACTTGCTATGTGCCAGGCTTCATGCTAAGCACTTTATAGGAATGGTCTCTTCCCATTCTCTCAACCGCGCCTATGAGGCTCCACGTTACAAAGGAGGAAACAGGCACAGAGATGTCAAGTACTTACCTGAGTTCACACAGTAGAGACAGAACAGGAACCCAGGCCTGTTGGACTCCCCAGCCCATGTACTTTATCATTATTCTTTGCAAACTGTAAAACACTGTGCACACATCTGGTATCACTGTTATTCACCTGAGATAGAAGGAGAATGCTTTAAAAAGACTGACAATAATGCCCAGAGAGGTAACTAGAGGCAGTGTGCTGGGAGGATTAGTGTGGAGGGGCACGGAGGCAACACGGGGCCCAAGCATTCCTGGCCGCCCGGTGCTTTCTGCTTCAACCTATACCCCCACGCCCAAACACGTGCACACGTGTTCCATCTATGAACATGTACATTGGCAGTGCATGTTCACATTCATCAGTTTACTGAGAATCTTACACTGGTCCCTAGAGGTTCCCATTTTATAGTTGAGGAAAACTGAGGCTCAGAGAGGGCAAATGACTTGCCCAGGGCCACAGAGCTAGTCAGCTCAGTAACAACACCCATGATTTCAACTTGGATCCCCTGACCTCAAGACCCCTATCCTTTGTGTTTGTCTGTCTCTGAAGCTGTGAGATGCCCACCTGGGACTCACGAAGCCCCTCCCTGATTCCCCACCCATCCACAGTGTTTATGGTTTACTGAATCCTGGTTGTTCTTCTGCTGACTGTGTGTCTTGCCTATGAGCTCCTTGAGGACGGAGGTCACCTCTGGTTCATTCACCCTTAAATCGCCAGCGCATAGCCCAATGTGATATGCAGTACATAGCCACCAGCTCGAATTGCACCTCAAAGCTTTCTTTCCCACATGGGAGTTGGGAGAGGAAGATACGGCTCCTGGAAGGGGGCGGGTGTGTAACGACGGGGTCATGACTGCCTGTTAGTGAGCACCTAGTAAATTCAGGGTCAGGAGTTCTAGTGTGGGAAGTAGGAGGGGGAGAGTAGGCCCAGGAGAGGCCTCCTACTCCCCATGCCCCACCTTGGTGTCATCAAGGAAAACCTAGTTGCGTCCTAGTGACCCCACATGTGTGCTCATTATGGCTCCCTTAGCCAGGGTGGTCACATTTAGCAACTGAAAATAGGGGATTCCCAGTTAAATTTGAATTTCAGATAAGCAACCAATAATTTTTTAATTTAAGCAGGATCCATGACACACCAAATAAACCCATATCTTAGTTCTGTCTTTATCATTTATTAATATTTGTCCAATACTTAAACAATTTAAAGTTATTTATTATTTATGTGAAATTCACATTTAACTGGGCACCCTGCTTTTCATCTGGCAAACTCACCTGGAGGTGCCCTAAGCTGTTGGGGATTAGGGGGATTATTTATCCAGATGGGCTGAAAAGAATGTCCCTGAGAACCAAGGGGACACTGGACAGGGCCAACCATTGTCCCCGGTGACCAGGAAGCCCTCCCAAGGACCAGGATGGGGAGAGTAGCGCCAGGCAGGGAAGAGGCGGAGAAGGGGGCCTGTGGCCTGGGGAACGGGTTCACGTTGACTTCCTGGAATGGGGAGGAAGGTGGAGCGCCCCAGCTGCTCCCCATTAAGCAGAGCTGGCATTTCAGAGCACGTCACGGGCGCTGGCTCCCAGCCCTGGAAGTCAGCGTCTGGCCTCTGAGACAGCACTGCCTGCCCAGCCCCAGCCCTCACCTCCGTGGACCAGACTAAGGGCCCCAACAGGCCCATTGTCATCCTGCCTGGTGCTTCAATGAGGCCATTCAGGGGCTTTGGGACTGGCAGCCCTTGGAGGGCACTTCCTCCTCCCCCTCCAGGGTGCCCTTGGCCACAGCCCATGCCTGTGTGGGTGGGGGGTCTGGCTGTGGGGAAAGCAGCTGGCAGCCAGGCCGACATTACTGAAGGCTGGATTGTTGACAGAGGGCATAGAAATGTCCCACACGTCACGGGGCTCCAGGGTACTCTGCCCACGCTGTGCCCCTCCCCCACCCCGACCCCCCCGAGGCAGCTGGGCTTCTGAGGGGCCTGCACCTGAGGACTGAGAAGCAATGTCTCCCCTCCATTCATTGAGGAACTCAGGGTGATTCATCAGAGGCAGACTGAGTTCAAGCCCAGGCTTTGCCAAGTCCTAGCTGTGTGGGATTAGGCAAGTTGCTTCACCTACCTGGGTCTCTCTTTCTCCATCTGTAAAATGAGGCTAATGAAATCTACTTCCTAAGGTGGAGGCTGAATGAGATAAATCATGTCAGCATGTAGCATGGAGTCTGGACCTTAGGTACTTAATATATGTTCCCTTCCCCTCTATCCCTTCTTAATTTCTGGCTCTTCCTAATGCACCCAAGAACTGGGACACTGTGCTCTCTGGGGACCAGCAAATCCAAAGGCCACTGCTTTGGGAATATGTTGGTTCAGATTTTATCAAGGGGACACTGGGCCCCTTGCAGACCTGGGACTCTGGTTGAACCCTTCTCAGCTAACACAGCCGAGAATAAGGAGCATTTAAATACACACAGCTCTTCATCTTATCTCCAGTCCTCTTTCTGCCACCCCAACTCTGGGGTCCTGAGTGTCTCAGATCCACTTTACACTCCCAGATCTCCTGCCCCAGGTTGCTCCTAAGCCTGGAGCAGAGAGGTTGATGCTGAACTCTAGGGCCAGTGTTGGGCAGTTAAGGGCAGCCAGCTTGGGCCTTAAACAGAGAACCAAGGGGCACTTACTCAGGGTTCATTATCCTTCACCAGGAATCCTGGTTAACCCTTTCTCACGGCTGACATCCTGGTACGATGCCCATCCTACATGGCAACCCGAGCCCCTGGCAGCAGGGAGGAGAGCCAGGGCTGCCTGTGCTCCAGAGCCCTCTCCCATCTGCTCAGCAAACCAAATCCAAAATATGCTGCCTGGTTTTCTCTGGAGCTTTCATCCATTCAAACCTCAGCCCCTCTTTCTTTATCCAGGACCCCTTCCTTGCCTGCCTCAACTCACCCAGCTCCCTCCTCCTCTCAACCCTCCAAGTGGATCTTTCACTACAGGCCAGTCAAAGAGGCTGGGGGCTGCAGGCCAGCTTCTGCACATTCACTTGGTCAGACTTGTCAAAAATACGCATTCGTGGCTCTGGCTGCATAGTTCAATCGGTTAGAATGTCATCTCGATATGTCGAGGTTGCAGATTCAATCCCCAGTAAGGGCACATACACAAGAATCATCCAATGAATGAATACATGGATAAGTGGAACGGCAAATCAATGTTTCTATCTTTCTCACTCTCCCCACCCCCAAAATCAATAAGTAAAAATAAATGAAATAAAATACATAATAAAAAACCTATTCTTGGCCTCCCCCAGATATGCAAAATCAGAGTCTCTGAGGCTGGAGCCCAGGGTTCTGCATATTTATCAAGCCCCCCAGGTAATACTGGTGCACAATGAAGCTTAAAAACCACTGTCGTGGAGGAAGAGATGCACACTTGGAATCTCTCTCTGGCCTCATAGGACCTTTCTTTGCACATTCCCTTTCCTGTTATTAACTATCTGAAAGAATGAATTAATTAGTTTCCCTATTGCCAAATTACACTAATATAATTGAGTTCTGTCATCTCATTTCTTGATTGCATTCTGCCTTGGTTTTTCTTGAGAGGTTTCTATCCATAAATTAGGGTACAGAGGACATATACATGCACGCATGCACACATGCACACACCTGAGACCTAACGGGGAGAATTCATCACAATGCCAGGCACTTGCCATGCGCTTCATGTACATGATGGTGTTTAATGCTCAGAGGAGCTCTGTGTGGACACTCTCATGCCTCTAGAGCAGACAAAGATGCAGGGGCAAGTTTAGCAACTCGCTTAAGGCCTCACCTTCAGTGGGCAGAGCTAAATCCAAACCCTGAACTGTGTGGGGATGGTCTCAGATCCAGGAGGTCTAACCCAAGTGTGCATCGGAATACCCTCAGAACCCTAAGAAATGCAGGTTCCGAAGCCTCATCCCAGGCCTGGATCTGTAAGGGAGCTGTCTGGGCATGTGTACTGTTTTGACAACGCCACAGGCTCCTGGCAAAGAACCACTGGACATGTGCCCAGGTCACGCAGCGTGTGAAGGCAGGGTACAGAAAGAGAACTCACGTTTCTTGATTCCAAGAACAGTGCTCTTTCAGCCACCCCCCCCCAACACTGCCTCACATGCTGTGGTGCTCCCAGTGGGCAAAAGGGATTTTCTACAGGCTCTTGAGAAGCATCTGGACACACATGCGCACACGCACACAGGCCCATGCTCACCCAGACGTCCATTCATATGCATGTATGTGTCTTCACACAAACAGCTTCTTGGTACCAGGCTGACCATCTTTCAGTCACACAGCAGCTTTCCTGTCCCCACTCAGGGCCAGGTCTGAACTTGAGTGTGGCTGAGGAGGTCCCTCCTCTAGGTGGCTTGGTGGGGTTAAATGAGACAAGTCTAGGGGAGCAGGGGAGGTGGCAGAAAGCTCTCTTGACTTCCTCACCACCTTCCTCCCTCCTGCACAGTCCTGAGTGAGGCCACCAAGGCCTCTTCCTCCATCTGTGATGGTTCATTTACACAGAATAGGCAGAAAAGGCAGTCTTAGATAACAATGTCACCAAAAGCCTGATTCAGGGGCTCAGCTCTGCTCTTATCAATGGGCTTTCCCCAAATCAATGCCCAGCTGCAGCATGATTTAAAGAAATGCCTCAGCAGGCAGGCAGATTACATTCTCACAGCACCCACCTATTGAGAGGGCTTCCCTAAGCAGGATCAAGAGCCCAGCACCGCCACTTGAACAAACCCATCCTCTTGATATTCCAGGATACATCCTGCCTCCTTTACGACCAGGTGCTGGAATCATGCAATGCAATTTCCAATTGCAATTCAAGGAGAAATGGAAGGAAACTTCCCAAAAGCAGAGAATCATGGGAGTTGGGCTCTGCTCCAGCTGCGGGAATAGCTGACCTGCCTCTGCTGTAGGCGCTAGGAAGTATTTCAGAGCCATCTGTGAGAAAGGCAGGGTGAAAAGGCCTCTGGCTCCTGAAAGATGCCCTCTCGACCAGCCAGAAGCACACCTGGCAGAGTGTAGAGCTGAGGTCCTCTAATCCTGAGCTACCTCTCAAAGGCTGGATCTCCCAGAAGCAACTAACAGATAGATTACAGCACCCACCACCCCCAAATCAGGCTGACCAAACATTAGATACAAAGCCAAGTAGACAAGTTAATATGATAGAACAATGTAAGAAATGGAGTGGCCATGTATTCTAGAAGTCTCTTTTATGATACCGTCTTCTAGGGTTGCCCAGCCCACACCTTCCACGACCAATCACATGTAGGGTTAGTAGCGGCAATGAGCTCCGTGCCTCCAGACAGAGGTAGCTACTGAGTACTTTGTAGGAAGGGAATTTCCCTGAAGTACTTCTTCTGAAGGGATGAGGGCATAAAAGTTCCTCCATTTCTTAAACTCTAATTTGTCTATGAATTATCATCTGGGGGGGTCTTGTTAAAATGCAAATTCTCATGCAGAAGGTCTGGGGCTAGACCCAGGGTTCTGCATTCCTAACAAACTTCCATGTGATGCCATTAATGCTGGTCCACAGATCATACTTCTATTAACAAGGGTTTAAAGCACTAAGAGTGAACAGGAGAATGAAGGAAAAAAAGGATGGGAAGGGGTGGAAAAAACAAGGAAGGAAGGAAGGAAGGAAGGGAGGAAGGAAGGAAGGGAGGAAGGAAGGGAGGGAAAGACTTAAGATAAAATGGAACCAGTGTATGTTGGCAAACCCAATTCTCAACTCCACATTCTACTGTGGGCACCTCGAAGTCAGCCCTAAACTCAGAGTCTGCTCATAAGATGAGGATTCCCCACCCTGAGCAAAAACATTACCTTTTCCCAGTCAACCTGACTCATCCACTTGGCACTGAGTCACTCACCCACCCTTTGCACTAGGAGCCCCCATGAAAGCAACAAAACTGTCAAGGGGACGACATGTTGATCCATTAGCATCATAAATTCCTTACTAGGATCTGGAGAAATAGTGTAAGAGGCCTGGACTTGAACTCAGACCTGGATGCTAGTCTGAGTTCTGTCTAAAATCTTGCGCAAGTCCCTGTCATTTACTCACTTCATATTTAGTAAACACTCTGTGCTGGGCCCCGGGCCTGCCAATCAGGAACCTGAGAGGCTTTGGAGACTGGGAGAAACGACCTGTCCTGTGTGAGACCTACAGGCCACCTTTCTAGCCCCCTCCTATTTCCAGTCTAACATATCTCTCTTTCCAATTCTGTTTCGAGGAGCAAACTACCAGTTATTTTTAAGAAACAAAAATAATCTGCCCTATTAAGGGAGAGATATTTTAAAACCAGTGAATGGATTTTTCCTTCCCTGCTTTTTTTATTGATACATCTCCTCTCCTTCCAGTTCTAAAATAAGCGCCCTGTCTGCCCATACACTAATCCAAAGGCAACAACTGCAGATGGCGCAGCCTGGGGAGAGCCAGGCAGAGGTCGCTTGGACGGCCCTGGACCTGGAGAACACAACGAGGCAGCCCGGGCAGCCCGGCCAGCCCGGCCTCGCCCATGGCCTGCTTCCTCCAAATCCAGGTGACAAGACGCTCTTCAAAACAGCAGTGGAATGTGGCAAGAGTTGGTTTTTGCAAAAAAACAAATTTCTGACCAAATTCCAGTTCTTTTGGAATGGAAAACCAGCGGCTTCCTGTTACAAAATGTACCAACAGTTCGTGTCAGATACACAAGTGTGGGCAATTCATATACTTCAAATCGAAATGTGGCTAAAAATATAATGAAACTGGCATATTTTTAGCCAGGTAAGCATTTTTAGGGACTAGGTCAAATTTATATTGGTCTTTGGATTCAGAGAAGAAATGATTCCAAATAAGTGAGACGCAGGGACCAGGAGGAAAGTCACACAGTCCACCAGGCAGTTGGGAGTCCCTGATTCCTGCTGACCGTCTCCAGTTCGGGGGTGCTTCTCGGGACTAAACAGTGTGTCCTTTCCCAGAAGAGAGGCAGCACCTTTCAGAGAACAGAGCCCAGGCTGCTTTAGGAGGCAAGTCAAAGCTGGGTTTTGGTACCTCTCATACTGAAGAACCCTAATCAAATTTTCCCCTGTGCCCTCAGTTGTAATTGACTCTCCTCCCCACACTCAGCTAGATTTGGGTTTAATCAGAAGCAGCTCGGAGGGAAGGCCATGCTGTGGGTAAGGAGGCAGGCTCTGCAGGCTCCACCCGAGTGTCGGGTCCAGCTCCTCCATTTACAGATGGGTGACCTTAGGTGAGTCGTTATGTGCTCCATGCCTTGGTTTCCCTGTAAAATGGAGACAATATCAAAAATGCCTACCTCAGAAGTTAATGTTTTTGTGATCAAGAGAGGGGGAAAACCCCTATAAAATGCTTAGAAGAGTGCCCAGCACATAGTAAATGCTCAGTAAGTAACAGTGATTGTATCTACCCCACACCAGGAACTTTTATACACGCTAATTGCTTTAATCCACATGACCCAATGAAATGCTACACTTTCCCTGGGGAAACTGAAGCTTGGCAGGGCTGACTTGTCCAAGTTGTAGTTCGACAACTATCGATTAAGTGCCTACTGTGTTCCAGGCCCTACACTAGCACTGGAGAAGTGAGAGACCAGGTAAATAAATGAAGAGGTAGGATCTTAACCGGGGTCCCTCTGGCTTCCTGCTTGGGGTGGGTGTGGGGGTCCTAAGAGGCCTGTGAGAAAGAACATAAACATGAAATCAAAGAGTTCTTATACTGACCACACAACCTTGGTCAAGTTTCTGACTTTCTTGGGGCCTCACATGTAAAATGGATGGAATGCCACCAGACTTATCACATTGTTGGAGGCTCACATGAGACATATATGTGAAGCTTGGGGCCCGTGGGAGGTATTCAACGGTGATCTGTTGCCACAGTTATACCAGCCACAAGGAGGTTCTGACTTTCTGATTCATTGAGCCAAATGCAAAAGCTTTCTAAACGGAAGGAATTAAAGAACACTTAACTACTTGGTAGAAGGGAGGGAAAAAGAACATAGCTCAGAGCTGTTTCCAATTCTTTAAACCATCAGGTCTTTCAGAGCAGAACATCTGATCGCCATGAGTGAGGTGGAAAGAACACTGAGCCAGGAATCTGGAGGCCTGGGCTCCAGTTTTTGCCCTGCCTTTGGAGCTGGATGATGGTGGGCAAGTCGTGCCCCCTCTCTGGGCTGTGGTTTCCCCATCTGTACAAAGGAAGTGTGGGAACAGATAGCCTCCCAGCTCTACACTGGCTTAGCTGTCCCAAGTTTTTGAGGCATACATCACTAAGTAGACATCCCAAGTAAGCCTGGTCATTCTGAATCTGGTTTTGTCACCTAAATGGTGCTTTTCCCTCCAGGGCTTGCCTTCCTCCTTCCCCAGACAATTCACAACCAAAGTTAGCACACCGGAAGGTCTGACAGCTCCGGGACACTTGCGGCCCACACATTTTGATGTAAACATGCGTCACTCGCAGGTCTGAAAAGAATCAAAGCAAATCAGCACGAAATGGGGACTGTCTGCTGAGCTGTAGCTGAGCAGCCTGTGGCAGGACAGGAAGGAGGTCCTGCCAGCTGTTAGGCACATGGATCCCGCCAGGCCTAGCAGCCCAGGGGTGACCTGGGGGACAGCAGCCCCAGCGATGAGAGAAGGAGATGGTGCCCAGATTGCAGGAGAATGTGAGCAAAAGCACTGGGCTCCCCATTCTATCAACGCCAAGCCTCCGGAGACAGGCCGGGACAGGCCCGGGAGGTGCCGACCAGAAGGAAACAGGGACGAGGCCAAGGCCTGGGAAATGGGGAGCAGGCTCCAGGGAGAAGAGGGCTTAGGAGGCTTGATTGTCTTCTTAAAAAAATTTTATTGATTGATTTTAGAGGGAGAGAGAGGAAGGAGGGAGACAGAAAGAAAGAGAGAGCGAGAGAGAGAGAGAAGAGAGGGAGAGAAACATCAATTGTTGTTCCACTTATTTATTGGCTGATTCTTATATGCTTGTATGTGCCCTGACTGGGGATAGAACCCATAACCATGGCATAGCGGGACGACGCTCTAACCAACTGAAGTACCCAGCCAGGGCGAGGCTTGTTTGTCATAAGAAGCACCGCTGTACGGGACTCAGGCCTCTTCCAGTTACTGGCAGAAGGAGACAGCAGTTAAGAGCACAGATTTTAGAATCAGGAACACTCAGGTTCAAATCCTGCTGCTGCTGTCCATAGCAGCTGTGTGACCTGAACACGTTCCATGACCCTAGCCTCTCAGGCTAGCCCTCACTGGTTTCTCATTCTCTCCTTACTGGTAAATTAGGATCAATAATATTGGCTCAGAAAGTTCATGTAAGGGCTAATTACAATTAAGTAGGGAAATGGCACATAAATAGTTGCTATAATCATTATTCATAGAGGGTATGCCCCATCGTAGGGCTCTCTAAACTGTCCCCTCTTCTTAACCAACTAAAATCCTACAGAACCCTTCTCAGGTCGCCCTTCCAAAGCCGAGGTACCTGCCAAAGCCCATGGTGTTCGCTCCCCATTCCGGTGTCCAGTACCGCCATTATCACATCCTGACAGGTCTTCTTTCATTGGCGCAGCCGGAAAATTTGGACATTGTAAACATCCTTGTGTAAAGAAACTTGTCCATTCCAGCCAGAGCAGGCGACTTTCCCTACGACCTGACATTGGAGAGCTCTGCTGCCAGTCTCAGCCAGTGTTCGGGTTCCCTGCTCCCATGCTTGGCCACCCACCATCGCTTCTCAGTTCACATCCCAAGGAGTTCTGTAGGGTCCGTATGTTTGAACCATAGCTTTGTGAACACAGCTGGTGCTCGATATCCACATATTCCTGTTTTTAATTCTTCCTCTTATCATCCCACACCTGTCCTTCCTTTCTCCTGCAAATATTAACTAACAACCTACTGTGTGCTGGACTTGGACCAAAAGGGATGAAGAGAGATACATCCTTGACCTCATGGAAGCCATGGTCTGGCCAAATAAGCATTCGCACAGTCCAAGCTGTGGGGCTACAGAGCAGGGCTTTGGGAGCAAGGGACACTGCATCCAGGCCATGGTGGTAGCAGAAGGCTTCCTGGAGGAGATGACACTAAGCCTCAACTTGAATCGGTAAAGGAGAGGGACAATTTAGCAGGCAAAGGAGACCTGAGTAGGGGAGGGAAAGAGGGTCAAAGCAGAGAAAAGAGCTTGCTTCCACTCACAGTCCTTACCTTCTCAATGCCTAGACTGGTAGGGTTCAACAAGCGGTTTTAATATATTTTTCATATTTTTTCATTTTAAAAAATTTCTTTTATATTTTCACTGGTGGAAACTCCTTAGAATTTTACAAGAGATTACCAAATCAAACTGGATCCTTTGATTTCCATAAAACGCCAGTCACCATTCTCATGAAAGAACAAGGAATTAAGCCAAGCTTCTCACACTACACCAGAAAGGAGATAAGGGGTTCAGTCCTAAGCCTAGTGAAACAAACTTGGCCAGGCTATTTATTGTGAGTGTACACGCACACACACACACACACACACACATACACACATGCACACACACACACACGCTCCTGTCGGATTTATGTTCTTATGGGCATGTAGATGTCAAGGGGATTGCTAACATATACTCTGATTAGTCAGGGCTTTGTTTTGTTTTCCAACATTTTATTGCGAAAAACTTCAAACACGGAAAAGTTGAAAGAACTGCACATATATCTTTACCTAGATTAACCAGTTAACATTTTACAACATTTGCTTTCTCCTTCTCTCTGCAGATACACTCTTTTCTTTCCTGAACCATTTGAGAGTTGGTTGCTGACATCAAGACACTTCACCTCTAAATATTTCAGCAGGTATCTCCTAGGAAAAAATGGTTTCTTACATAACCCTAACGCCACTAAGATGGATGGAGTAATACCATTTAATGTACAATCTGCATTCAGATATCTCCTCTGGTCTCCAAAATGACTTTTCTAGCATTAATGGTCTTCCTCATGCAGGACCCGGGCAAGGAGTTCTCATTGGATTTGCTGATTAAGCTCTTTTGTCTCCATTTCTGGAATAGTCCTTTACCTACCTTTTACAATTTTTTGTCTTTCATGACATTGACAGTTATGATGATCCATTGTCTTAAAGAATGACCTATAACCTGCATTTAACTGATTGCTTCTTCATACCAACAATGATTTTGACCCAATTCCCCATTTTTCCCTTCCACAGTCCAAAACCAAGCCTGCCAATTACACTCAGCAAAGCACTTGGTGAAACTTGAGGTCTCAGAGAACTTGGAATTTCACACATCCCACATTGGATTAAATGATATTATTAAGCAACTAGCATTTATTTAATATTTGAAAGAATATTTTCAGTATTTCCAAGTTCTGGAGCAGGGAGGAGGAACCAAACGGCATATGTACCCAGCCAAAGGAAACTGTATAGCAAATTTCTTTGATTCAGTATTAACAATGCCTTTTCAAATATTTTTTTCAAAGTGCTTTCACACTTGCTATTTAAGAACCTTGACTTTGGGGTCAAACAGATATGAGTTCAATTTCTCAGCCCACCACTTCACCAGGTATGCAAGTTAGAAAAGTTGCTTCAACTCTCTCAGCCGCAGTTTTCTTAAAGGGTATTTAGGGTATAAGTTGCTTAAACCAGTACCTCATTCATAGTAACTGTCTCTGTTAAGCTTTACAACCAGTCTTCAAAAAAGGCAGAGTAGGTATTACCCCATCTCATTTATGGATGAGGTAACAGAAACTCAAAAGGCAATGTGACTTATTGAAGGTTATGCAGCAAAGTGTCAAGAGACAACTAGAACTGAAGTTGCTGACTTCCAGAGCTGTCATTCCTATTTCTACTCAGGAAGTAGCATCTACCTCATGGGATGTTGTGAGGATTAAATGAAATGATACATTTCTCTTGCTGTGCATTCCCCTGGTACAGAGACCATGCTCAAGCAGTGTCAGCGGCCATTGTTATAATTATTTTTGTGTCACACTGCCATGAGTAACTGATTTTGTTCAAAGTCCCCTAAAGAACCCTGAGAGATAGGCTCATAATAATTTTGACCAAGCCCCCATTTCTACCCTGTCTTACATTCCACCAAGACAGAGGGGCAGGCCCTGACTGGTGTGGCTCAGCTGGTTGGATGTTGTCCTGCAAAGCGAAAGGTCACTGGTTCAATTCCCAGTCAGGGCATATGCCTAGGTTGCAGGTTTGGTCCCCAGTAGGGGCGTCTATGAGAGTCAGCTCATCAATGTTTCTCTCTCACGTTGATGTTTCTCTCCCTCTCTTTCTCCCTTCCTTCCTTCTCTCTAAAAAATAAAATAAAATCTTTTAAAAAGACGGGAAGGCGGGGTTGGAACAACCCAAAATTCACTGAAGGTATTAAGGTTTTGCTTGGAAGGAGAGACAAAACATTTGGAGGCTATGGGGCCATTGTTTGCAAAACACAAGAGAGGGTCTGTTTTCCTTGGGAAAGGAAGCACTAAGTCATGAGTCATTCTTTAGGTTCAGTGTGGGAGGCTTAGGGTTCCTGCAAAAACCTTTGTGTGGCTCACTATTGTCTTATGTGGACTGAAGCATAAAGCCTGACCCAGTTTTGTTCCCCAAATCACATGACCCATTCTGCCCAAGACATTCTAGGAACACATTGTCCATCTCCTTGAACAATGTGACCAAGTTGCCACTGACGAAGAAGAGACAGAGTCACCATTGAGATGGATCCTGTGGCTATTGGTAAAACCATTGGGCAGCCGGCCATGCCTTGGGGCACCTAATGACCAAACTGCTCACAAGGTCTAGCTCTCATCACAGCCAGGCCAGGCATGAGAAAAGAGGGATTTCCTTCTGCCCTCAGAACACTAAGGAACCATTCAAAAGTCCAATCAACGGGACTGTGTCACTCTTTGTCTTGGGCAAGGCCGTCACTGTGATCACCTCTACTGTGCCAGCTCAGACTGGGTGTACAGAAGAGCCTTCCCGTATGTTTGGTTTGCAGCAGGTTCCCTCGGTGTGGTTAGTGCAATCAAGGTGGCATGTCTAGGACCAACAGGTAGAGGCTGAATTTCACAACTCTGGATATGACTCATTAAGAGGAGTTTGTTCTTAACTAACTCTTGCTCCCCCTTTATCTAACCAAAGCCCTGCCATGTTCTCTGCTTTCACAGTGCAAGCCATCCGTCCTTCCATGTAGTCAACCATGCACTTGGGAGGCAGAGAGGTAGAGTGGAAAGAACATAAGCTTGGAATGAGGCAAATCTGGTTTCCAAACTTGGCTCTGACTTTGGGTAATAAAAATAGGCTATACCTGCTCCTTGCTTATTACACGCCAGGCATGGTGCTCAGCCACCTACTTGTATTATCTCCCTGAACCCTCACGGCCAATCTATGAGCATCAATATTTCTTCTTCATATATGAAGACACTGACATTTAGATGTTAAATACCTTGCCCAAAGCTCAGCTTCCTCATATAAAATCCACAGACTGCTCTATATTTTATTCAGTTTCTTGTGTCTCAAATTAAATTACACCCCTCCCCCCTCCACACACACAGCAGACTACCCGGCACATAGCAGATGCTCCACAAAGGTTCTCTTCCCCGCTGCTGAACCTGATTCTAAGAAATAAGAATCTCTGACCTTAAGCCAAAATCTCCCTGGGTGGTTTGGCTTTGTCAAACTGGCTTCAGGAGCTTCACTAAGGCCTAATTAAAACATCTCTCTTGAGGCTACATCTCTTACATCTTTTAAGTAAATAAAATGAAACACCAATATTTGGTGCTTCTATCTTGGTCACAGAGGAAAAGAGTGTGAAAAGTGGGAAGCAAATCTAGCTCTTCTGAAAGTTGGAAATTGGGCTATAATTCCTCCCGCCTGGCCTTTGATGTGTGTGTGCTTACATGTGCTCATTACTTTAAGCTGTTCCATGTGTATATATTTGTATATGTGTGTGTATATATGTGTATATACACATATCCAGAAGTAGATGTATTTATATACATATATATACACACGTAATGATACACTAAATAAGCCACCAGTCCCACCCTTAAAGTGTCTTCAGAAAATTAACCCATGAAATAAGCAATAATATGTGAACTATAAACATTCTTGCATGTTGGCAGATAACCATGCTACACATTCTCCTCCAAGAACTGAGAAAGAGAAGAAAGGGAATAACACAATAGCAAAAAAATGCACTAATCAAATCCATAATCAACTTTGATGATGGAGAACAGATTCTAATCAAAACACAATGGGGTAAAGTTGCAACAGGTTGTAAGCTTGGAGCCCAGTGCTCTTCCCAGGGGCCTTGCCTGCATTTTCTTTTTAAACATCTAAAACACCCACAGAGGATTTCAATCACTTCTAATTACTTTTTTTAAAGAAATGAGTTGCAAGTTGAGCACCAGGCTCCTAAAAACAGGAAATATCAAAGTATTATATATAATTTTTTTTCCTTGCAACTGCTTCTTAAAAATAGGCCAACCTCTCCTCAAATAGCTCATGAGCATTCCTTATCTGAAGGTCGGCCGGACAGGGTTTCTGAACTAACACAGAGCCTATCTCTAAAACAAGTCTTTGCACATGGTCATAATTTATACACCACGTTAATGGAGCAGATGCTATAAATGTTCATTCTTGGGGGAGGGCCCAGGTATCCCAGCACCAGGAAGGGAACCTGGGAGGATGTGCTGCTGCAGAACACAGTTCTCCCACAGGGTGGTCGAGCCCCAGCTGTAGGTTTATGGGAGGATTCAAGGTGAGGAGCTTGAGGTTGACAGTGGGGCTGTACCTCAGAGCTACCTTCTGGCTATGTTAGGTCTTTTCACACTTGATGGAAGAGAGCAGGCTTTGGGGAAAACAGGCTGTCACTGGCTGAATGGAGTTGCCGCATAATAAAAGGAGCCATGAGAATGGCCTCCTTTCTCCTATAACTACCACATTGAATATTCTGGACCCCAAGCTAATAACCATCATCACTGTCATTTCCCAAGGGTCTGCTATGAACTAGGTCTTTTATGGATACCATCTTCCCAACTTTTCATAACCACCCTGTATGCTCAGAATTACTATCCACTAGGAAGCCAACACACAAATCCAGTCCTTTAACTGAGAAGACTTTGTTCTATTCTCTTCACCTTTTAAAAGTGAAATACTAGATACAGAGCAATTACCTACTGCATGAAGGTGCAGCTTCCCTATGGTGACATCAAGTCCTGCTCCGCATTGCTACGTGGCCCTGCTCCTCATCCTTCCATGTCATGCTCATCTCACCTCCTGTCCTCCCCACCCAGCTGTTAATGCCTATTTCTGAAGCCCAGCCACCTCCTGCCTCCTCCATGAAGCCCTCTGGACTTCTCCAGCCATCATGGCCCTTCTGTTCCTTTGAACCCCAAGCATACCTCTTAGCCCTGTCTCTGTTTTGCCCTGTTGCCCTTGGCACATCAGTTATGCCTCCCAACTAGACCATAAAATCCCCAAGGGCCAGCCATGTTTTATTTACCCTGTTCATCTGCCAGAACATGCTGAAGAAGGCGGCTACAGAGAGCGGGGGGACCATCAGCCTTGACGGCAGAACAACCTGAGCTGGACTCCTTGCTCCACCACACTGGAGCAGGGTGACATGAAGCTACTGACTCCACTTTGCTGAGCCCCACTTACTCTTCTCGCTCAATGGTTAGAGCGGCATTCTTACAAACCAGAGCCTGAAAGGAATCAGGAAGCCTCTGTGGTTCCCTCTGGGTAGCATCATGGTTGAAGGCACCGTCAGACCGGCCAACTCCTAATTCTGCTTGTTACTCACAAGGTCACTAACCCAGTCTTTGCCTCAATTCCCTTTGAATGAAACGACAGCAGCAACACTTATTTCACTGGATTGTTGTAAGAATCAAGAGGCATTTTATATAATATCTTTAGAACAATTCCTGGCACATAGGAAGTACTGATTTTATGGGTAGTGATTTGCCACTATTTTATTATTATTATTATTATTATTATTGAAAACGCCATATCTTCTATAAGTGTTACTGTGAGGATGAAATCAGATTATATGTAAAGAACCTGGCACATCAGGCCCTCAACGAATGGTTCTGCCCTTGCCTCATCTCCCCACTGTGCTGGCTGTACTAGGCAGGCAGTTGATGCTCTGAAAGTCCTTGTGAACCAACTGATACCTTCCCAAAGGCTTGAGAGAATAAGCTATGCCTTTTCTTACTTCCAGGCTGTTAGATCTAGATGATCATGCCTTATCTCTTGCTTACCAATATAAATAAATAGCTAATTTTATTGTGTTCCTTATTTGCCAGACACTGGGCTAAACATGTCACATATTTTTTTTTTCCTTAATCCACACTATTTGTGTGGTTGTTTAAGCCCATTTTTAAAGATGGGAACACTGAGGCCCAGAGAGGTTAATCAGTCAGGTCATCCAGCTATTATTATATGGCAGAGACAGGACACCATGGATATCCACCTGACTGCAAAACCTGTGCTATTGCTCTGACCAGTGTTGCTCAGCTGGTTGGGTGTTGTTCCACAGCACAAAAGGTCACCAGTTCAATTCCCAGTCAGGGCACATGCCCGGATTGCAGGTTTGGTCCCTGGTTGGGAAGCATATGAGAAGCAACTGATCGATGTTTCTCTCTCACATAGGTATTTCTCTTCCTCTCTTTCTCCCTCCCTTCCTCTCTCTCTAAATAAATAAATAAATAAAATATTTAAAAGAAAAAACTGTGCTATTGACCTTTGCGCAACCCAGCTTTCTGCCAAAATCTCCCTAAATAAAAGGGGAATCGGAGGCCCCAAGACATCATTTGCCATTTAATTCATCATTTCCTGAGTATACTGTAGTGAAAAATAATATGTTTTGGATTGGGGACTATCAGATGTCAAGCCAGATACAGTCCTTAAGCCATAATGGAGAGGGTTTCTTACGTGGTGATTAGGCACAGTTTCAGGAAGCCTGGGAGGTAGCTAGGTCCAAAGAAGGGGAAATCCCTTTTGTCAGGGTCACTTTGATGCCAGGTTGGGGCCGTGAGAACAAGGATCTGCCACCTGCCACAGAGAAGAGCCCCCAGGAAGCCCAGACACATAAGTAAAGGTCAGACTGGCAAAAAGCGGGATTGCTGGCCTATTGGGAAGTGGCCGATTTCCTTAGCAGCCCATCTAAACCATCCTCATGGTCAGTGCACTGAGGGCAAGGCAAGGTGGAATGGGGCACCCTGGGAAACGTGCACCAAGGGTGCAAGAGGGAAGCAAAGCCTTGAGGGGACAGGACCGCGCCAGACCCTCTGAGCAGCTGCAGAACGTTTTTTCAGGGTAAAGATGATGAATCACCTTTCCACGGCCTGCCCAGTGCAAATCCTCCAACAATGTTAAGTAAAGGGTCAAATGGACAAAGGCAGAGCAGCTGCCTGGGTATGAACAATCAACGCCAGCATCTACTTTCCCCTCTGATTCCTCAGGTCCTCCTCATCAGGCTGGATATGTGTCATATCCCAGAGTCATTGCTCTGGCCTCCCACATACCGCCCTGCACACCTCATAAGCCCCACCTCCAAGGATGAAGGGAAAACTCTGACAAGACTGTACCCCCGAGTTCATTCCCATATACAGAGCTCACTGGACAAATCCTGTAGCCAACAGCAGTAAAACAGAGCAGAACACAAAACCCTAGTCAGGACAGGCACGGGAGCATTGGGGGTAACCTTGCCTTCCTCCCACACGCCATCATTCAAACCTGTCAGCTTCCAAAAACATTTAGCAAGTGCAGCAGCAAGGGGCAGGCTTATCAGCCTGGCGTGGGAGCTTAATCTGCTTTGAGGGCCTTCTCCAGCCCGGAGCTCCAAAAGTCTGCTTACAATTAGCTTCCAGCTCCAGTTCCTACATCAGAAAGGCTAGGAATGTGTTGAGTTCTAGCCTCTGATCAGAGAAAGCTCCAGGAGAAGGTGGAGACAGTGTCAGCAGAGAAGTAAGTGCCAGAAAGGTCAGCTGGTCTGTTGCCACTTCCCTGACACCAGCCCCAAACTACCTCCCCCTCTGCCTTCCCATCCCTCATCTCTCCTGACCAGGACAGTCACATCCGTCAAGTCAGCCTGTCCCCAAAAGTCCCTGATGACTGACTGCCAAGAAAATACGGTGTGCCCCTGCTCCCTCCTACCACAAGCGGGAAGAAAAACAGCAGGGAGGGCAGGAGGCCAAGAGAACCTGATTGGCCCTTGCTGATTTCCTTAAAAGAGATTGAATGGCCAGGGCCCGTCACCCAGCCGAATTGGGTGATGTGAGCTCTGTCTGGAAAGGTGGAAGTCACCACTTCCCTTCAGGCCACCCCTCACCCCCACCCCCAGTCACCCGGCTACCGGGCTACCCGCACCAGCATCTACTACCCAGGAAGGAGGGGCTTAGCTTCGGGCCGCCATTCTGAGCAGCCACCCCCACCCCCGCCGCAACAGCCAGCCAAGGCGCTAGGAGTCTCCAGCTGGCTGCTTCAGCTAGTGCACCAGGCACTCCTACTGCAGCCCCAGCACCGTGCCCGGAATCCTGTTAGTCCAAGGGATGGAGCAAGGGCAGGTCATCGATAAGCCGAGGGAGCAGGTTCACTGCCACCCTCGGACACCTTTTTCTGGATATTGCAGCCACAGGGCATCGAGCCCAACCAGGCCTTGTCAGGGATACAGTCTCTGCAGAATCGACAGACAGACACAGTCGATACTGCTTTTGGGGGGCCAAGGACCTGAAATTTCCAGCGCTGACCTTTTTTTTTTTTTACACACCCGGTCGTGCCCCTCAAATGGAAGCCGCAGGCCTGCCTGCGCCCGGGTCTCATATAGATCCATAAGGCAAACCTAGGCCACCCGAGCCACACCCACCGGCCAGCCTACTCTCCTCGCGCATCCCGCAGTCTGCCGGCCTAAGTGGACCGGTACCCTTCCCTGCCCACAATATAGTCCTTTCTCCCCATCCAGCCATGCCACCGCCCCGAAAGTATTCACCAACCCCCTGCCCCCCGCCCCAGAATATTGCCCTGGCACACAGCGCCTCTCACCTGGGTATCGAACCCGTTTTCCAGCGAGCCGCTCTTCCGCAGCGGGAGCCCCTCCCCCGCCAGCTCCTGCAGCCCCTGCGATTTCAGTGGGATCTGGCTAGGGAAGGCGGTCTTGCTCACCTCCACCTTGCTTCCCAACTTGAGGTAGCAGGGCTGGGGGCCGGCCCGGGCCGGGGGCACGTGCAGGATGGGCGCGGCGCTGTGCACCGGTTTGGGCAGTCCCGACTTCATTTTGGAGGCGACCAGGATGGCCGGCATCTTTTCGCGGGGCTTCGGCTTTCCCAGCACGTCCCTGGTAGCGGCAGCGGAGGCAACCGCTAAAGGCAGCGCGGGCAGTACAGCAGGCGCCGGGCCTCGGCCCTCGAGGCGCCCACCACCAGTGGAGGGAGAAAAAAAATCCCCGGGTCGGGGAGCTCGGAGCAATAAGATGAGCGCGCCTTCGGGATGCTGGAATGCTGAGGAGGACTAGTCGCAGCGCTCAACTGGTCCCACCTGGATGGATGCTGCAGCCGGGTTTCACGCCCCTTCTGAATGGCCAATTCAAGGGCTCTGGGAGCTCAGAGGCTGTTGCCTCTTGCGATTTTCCTCCTGGGGACCCGAGGCTTGGAAACCCATATTAACTTGTCACTGCATCTCCGAAGCGAGGAGGCCCCTTTGGAAAAGAGGCGGCGGGGCCCCACGCCTCCTGCTCCTGGAGCCTGCGGGTGTGAATCGGCGAGGGAAGGAGCGAGCTGCGGCGGAAGGGAAGGAGAGAACCGCGAAGGAAGAAGAAGGAGGGCGCACGGAGCCCAAGACGTCTCAAGACCACCGAAAGGCAGCTGCCGCCCTGATCTTGAGCACCGCAGTGTCACCCAAGACGCAGAGGCGCGGCGAGAGCCACCGAAAGGTTTCTCTAGGCGTGACAGTCACCACTGCCCAGAAGCCCCTCGGACAGATAGCACCTTAACGCCTGCGGGTCTGCACATGCTCCGTGCACTACAGCGCAGCAAGGCTGTGGCTGTGGGGCGCGGGCAGCGGGACGCGCGGCTAGGTAGGGCTGCGCTCCCGAGCGGCTGCCGCACTTCCCGGGAAGGCTGCGCTGGCTGCTGGGCTCAGTGCAGAGGAAGACAGGCTGCGGCCCGCGCGGCTGCGGCACGCGCTAACAGCCTGGGCGGCCCCGGCACGCCCATTGGTCCGCGGCGCGCCTATCAGCGGCCGCTTTGCACTGCAAAGGGGGGCGTGGCCTCAACTCCCCGGCCGCGGCCGAAACTCTGGGGCGGCGCTTGGCAGCAAGTACAAAGCGGGTTGGTGGCCTCTCTGTGGCACTGTTCCGGCGGCGCGCTTCACCGCTGGCCGACACCCCAGCGCCCTGAAAACTTCTTTTGAAAAATGCCCTTTCGAACGCAAACACCCGCCTTCGGGCCCCGCAGGCCCGGCTCGGGGGAAGTTTTGTTTCCTTTTTCAAATTATTCTGGTCACCTTAACGGTTTCGGTCTTCCGGAGTCGCGCCCAAGGCCCCGCAGCCCCCTATCGGGCCTGGGCAGGGCTGTGCCTCATCTCCCGCGTAAATGACAAGCCAGCCATTTCTCCTCTTTTCTGCCTACTCTGCCAGGCGGCCTGGGGGGGGGGCCTCCCAAAACTTCCTCTTCGGTTTTCAAAGGCTGCACATTTCACTTAAGTATTTGAAGTATTTATGGGCAAATACAATACCCAGGGAAGCTTCCCGCCCCGAAACAGCTCCTCCTTGCAATCTACCACAAACTCTGTAATTAGAGTGGCCTGAGGAAGCTAGGAGAGGCTCCATGACCCTGGCTGGCTCAGGCTAAACCTTGCTGCATTTCACGTAGGAGTCCCTCCCTGGCCATGCGTTGGACACACTGGCCCCACAGGTTCATCGACTTGAATTCCCCCGCGGATTTCTTCCCTCCTCTCAGTTGCAGTTTGGGTTCCTTGCTGAGTCAAAGGATATGAGAATTGAAAGGGATGATCCAGGCAGGCCAGAACCCTCTCGGTTCATGGGTGAGGAACACCACCCACCCCGGTCCCATCCTGCACAACTGCCTGGATTTAAATTGAGCAAGTTCTTTAGTCTTACGTGCATCCTCAGAAAGCTTTGGTTTTCACTTGGAGTAAGGAGGAGATTTGACTACATTTCTGTTTGGATTAAATGAGATAGTGCATGACAGTCATTTAGCACAAGTACTTGGCAATGTAAGGGGCCAATAGAAGTTCAGTGTTATCGTCCTTATTAATTACTGCCACTTTCTCCCCCAGTCATCCCTATGTATAAGCTGTTTGTCTTCTCTGAGATACAGGTTTTCTCCATATACCCACCCTGTAGACTGACTTAACAACACTGATAGCATTGATTTTTCATTATCCAGACCAGAGGAAACTTGAGTTTTTAAAACACCCTCTTCAAACAGCACCAAGAAATAAGGTGCTTTCTTACCCTAGTCTGTTCCCCCTCCCATCTTATCTTCCACCCATTCCATATTCTATATAGCTACTTTGTACTCTAGCTAGGCTAAAATGCACATAGTCTTGTATATAATGTCAGGTATCCTCCCTTCCTCTGAAATTAAATCATACACAGTCTGTGCCACTTACTTAGCACTCTGCCCTTTGCCACCCAATGCCACCTAGTTATTGATCATTTCATGTGTTTATTTTCTTCTGAGAAAGAGACAAGCTCTTGAAGTTTGGAACTGCATTTAAAGGTTTATTAGATTCTCTCAGCATCAAGTATAATGCTGTGGGCAGAATAGCTACCCAAACTGTCAAATGAATGATTGAATGATGCTAGCTGCAGTCCTCTAGAGGAAGAGCCATTTAGATTCAGGTACAAAAAGTCATGACAAATGTTATGATACATTAAATCTTAGAACTCTCCTACCCAGAATTCTGGTTTTGACAGATGTACAAAGACTTACGGAATGATACTGCAATCTTTGTCTCTAAAGATCATAGAGATATTCCAAAGTTTTTCCATGGTCCTAGTGCAGTGGTTCTCAAAGTATGATCCCCAGACCAGCTGTAGCACCTGGAAACCTGTTTGAAAAACCTCCACCCCACTATGCTTACACATGAAGCTAATACAAAATTATGTTGAATATCAACTGTAATTGAAAAAATAAAAATAATGGTTTAAAAAAAACAACCCACCCCGGACCTACTGAACCCGGACGCTTAAAAAGCTTTGAAGGTGGGACCCAGCAATCTAGGTTTAACAAGTGTTTAACCCAGTGATTCTGATGCATTCTACAGTTCAAGAACTTTGTCCAGTCCGATGAAAATATCATGCAGTCAGTGCTCTTCTAGGGCTTCTTAACCTTAATATACATAAGAATTACTGGAAATCTTGCTAAAATGCAGATCCTCATTCAGGAGGTCTAGAGTGGGGGCTGAGCTTCCGCGAATGAGCTCACCTGTGATACCCATGTTGGTGGTCTGGAGCTTCTGATTAGTAAGACAAAACCATAGGGAGCAAAGGGTTTTACCTCAAGGGTCATCTATAGTTAAGTGACTTTCTGTCACACTATGCTGAAAATAATTCTGAGAGTGCATCTATGTAGTTTCGTTGTAAACAGCAGTATGATTAATTAATAATGTTAGTCGTGGGTATAGAAATAGAAATAATGACATACATGCTATGTGCTTGCCATGTTTGATCTCCCATTTAAATCATATCTGCTGCTGTCAAGGTTATTTCTTGAATATTACCCTCAAATGTGTACTGATATGAAAAACAACGCATTCTTTTTCTTTCTTTCTTTCTTTTTTTTTTTTTTTTTGGTATTCAAAGTACCCATTACTAATACTCTAGAATTTGGTAAATATATTAGCATTCACCTTAACACTGCGGGATTTACATAACTGAAGTCTGATAATTTCTAATCTTTCTTGACAGAAAATAAGTGAATCTTCTTAGTACTTTCAAATTTCTTTCCCTGCCTTCTCATCGCTTAAATAATTTTATTTGCTCTTTCCTGGAACATTTTTCATTTCCCTTTATATCTTTCCTATAAATCTTTATTTCCTTATTTAAAGCAACGTAATTTATCATAATAACCAGACAAGTGAGAAAAAAGCTGTTTTTCCCCTGCAGCAAAAGAGATAATTGCATGGTTCTTCCTTAAATAAGATCATCTCAAATTATAAAAATATCTTATAAAGTTAGTCCTTCCACATGGATGCTATGTTAACATGAAAAATCATTTTAAATCAGTATGTTTGGCAATCATTGTTAATTGAAGAAGTCATTGGTTCAGAGAATGGCAAACTACCGTGGAAAGAACACACAATCCAGATTTTTAAAAAACAGTTATTTTTTTTAAATTACATGTCCTATGGACAGCTCACCATTTTAAATCTCAACTTGGACAATCTTTCTCTCTTATTGTTCTGTATGACTCTAAATTTTCAAAATTGGCCACATGTCAGTGATGGGGAATTTGAAATTTACTTTCAAAGCTCTCAGGACCACTGAATCACCCTAAGAGTTGGGACAGTTCCCTGAATGTAGGAAGGGCCAACCTCAGACCAGGACGGGCCAGTTGCCTCATTTTCTGATCCTGAAATCACCCAGTGGTGATTAGTTGAGTGTGAACTGGGCTTCAGAGCTGACCTGCTAGTGACATTAAACCCATCATTATGGCTGGGTAAAGACCCATGGCTGTACCTGACCTACCAAGAAGACAGTCCTGTGAAAATCCTGAAACACCTAAACCCCAGCCTACCATAAAAAAATGCAGGGATCTGGAGAAAAAGTCAACAGCCTCTTGCAGACCCCTGACTATGACAGATGAAGGGACATGTTACAAGTCTCTGAAATAATAGAAAAAGTGAAACATTCATGCGTTTATTTGGGAATAAAAAAAAATCACAGTAGCTTATTTTCAAAAGCCCACTTTTCCTTAACTTTCTATGACATGGTTGACAACTATGACACATATCTCAGAGATGGCACAAATGCCCACCCTTTGGTGGTGGTCAAGTTGAGAGCCCACTCATTCCAGACTGCCGAGAAGTAGGGGTAAGAACTTTAGGACAACTCTTTAGAAAGTCTGCTCACCCTGCCCCCCACCACTACTTCTAACCTACCTCCTTCCAGATATGTCTGTGTGCAGATCAATGTGTACAATGCAGATCTCTGGAAGGCTGTGGGTTCTCCCTCCTGCAGATCTTGGGGTGTGAGGAGTCTATGTGAAAGGCTGTGTATGTGTGCGTGTGTATGTTTACATGCATTGAGGCAATGATCTTGATTAAATGTTATATAGTAAACTATTGATTAATCAGATATGGAGTGGCTCAATCATTAATTCAATGAATAAATCGTTGAGAGCCATCTATGTGCCAGGCAGTGGACATTATGATAGGGAGCAAAAAATAAGCTCTTGGTCTCTGCTCTCAAGGTTTAAAGAATGGTGCAACTGCTGTTTCCCAGGCTGAGAACTGCCCCTTCTCACAGCCGAAAAGTGAGGAACTCACAGTCTAGTCAGGGGAGCAGGCAGAGAAATGAATGACAAATACTATAATAGTCTAATAGAAGCAGTACAAAATAAACAGTGATAAACAAGGCACAAAGGAGCGTCAGCTATTCACGGGGTTAGCAGCTAAATGGTTAATTTAACTTTCTGCCAAAAAATAAAAAGTAAATAAATAAACCTGAAAAGTAACAGAGAGAATCTTTCCTTCTGCCCTTGACGATGAAACTCTGAGCAAGATGGGTCCACGCTCATACTTTTATAAGTTTATCTCTTACCTTAGTCCACAAGGAATCTGAGGATAACTATCTTTAATAAGCTAATGGCTAAATATTAATAAGAATAAATGTAATGGAAAAACATATCTGAAACTTAGACTGTGACTGCTTTTGCCTTCTGTAGGTGGAAGAAGGAAGTGTAAGTAAATCACATCAGTGGGAATGTAAATCACCTATCACTTTCTCCCATATTCAGGCACTAGGCAAATAGGCCAGTCTGAAATTTCCAAGTCAGCCAGTTCTGGGCTACTTCAGAGAGGGCCTCTGAGATCTTAGTTTATCTTAGAGATAACATTAATGAGCATTTGGATGTGCGAAGGACAGCCTAGAGCACAGGGCTCAAGATATAGCATTGTCTATAATAAGTGAGAAGAATTCAGTTTCCTGGAACAGGTTTAATGGGAGCGGCCTCCCGAGACGGCGTAGCCAAAGCAATGTGGAGGGCCCTGAGGAGGGACAGAAGCAGAGCAAGGTAGCCAAGCAAAAGCCTCTCCTTTCCCCGGCATCACAGTAAAGCCTACAATGCCACCAAATGCTTTGAAAGACTTGATGGAGGAGAATTATTTTTAAAAAGAGCTGGGTTTTGAATCCACATTCACTTTGGAGAAGGAAGGGAACAGGGCATAGAGTGAGATCCCGAGTTTCTTGGGAGCAGGGTTTCAGAGTCAGGGACTGTGATGAGAAGAGAAAAGGTGTCCCCTCCCCCATCTTCATCTCTTCAACTCAGCCCCTCAACCCTACTCAGTGATTTCCAGAACCCTGGGGAGGGAGATGGACTCCCCACCTGACGTGGAATAAGAATATCAACCGAATTTAAAGAAGAACGTCTCCTGGCAAAGAGAAGGGACCAGGGAACACCTATGTAAACGATGGATCCCAAGACTGTATGTGTGGGCAAAGAGGAAAGTAGCATCTAGATTCTCTAGTCCCTGTGGTTGGCTACAGCGCAGTCAGTACTGGTGGCTCTGCGGAGCTCCTCCTATCTTTCAGGCTGAGCACCATCTGGGACTGTACCTGCAGGAAGTCAAGGTGAAGGAGGCTGAGCTGAGTGTGTCCAGACTGCCGGCCGAATCCTGCCTGCCAGCTTTTTCTTTCTATTTTGTTTTTTATTTTTGACTTGTTATTTTTAATTCTCCACCCACTTTTTCTGTTACAGGTGAAGAAATTTTATCAATTTAAAGCTCTTGTTAATTGAGCTTCATACTGATCCATTTAAAAAGTATGTTCCTTGTTTTGTATTATCCATTCTTTTTTCTACACATTAGACCCGATAAGTAAACCCAATAATAATGATGACACGGGGAAGAACTATAATTTATGAAGCTGTTCTTACTGTGTGCAGGAACTACGATAAGCATTATACATACCTTACCTTAACTCTCACACCAATCCCATAACGCTCATGAGTAGTGTCATTTTCATTTTACAGAAGAGAAAACTCAGGCCCACAGAGGGTGCAGTATCTTACTTAAGTCCCCACAGCTAAGTAAATGGAAAAGCAGGGTTTGAACCCAAGCACTTGGGCTTCAGAGCCCGAACCTCTGAACACTAGGCACTAGTGTTCACTATAAACTATCAAAAGTATAACCATGCTAACAGTAACAGTAAAAATGACAATGATGGCGTCCTGTTGAGATTTGCCTTATACACACCATTGCAATTGCTCCATTTTTACAGTTGAGGAAATAGTCAGAAAGGTTCAGGAACCACCCAGGTTGTGAATGATAGTGGTCTTAATAGGGAGACAAGAAATGAGTGCAGGCCAGTTATGGGGGCCTGTTTGCCTGATGCTCAGGCTCTAAGACAGAACTGCCTTCTTGCAAGTGTCCCCGGGCGGCAAAGGTGACTGGACCAGTGGTCCTTATACAAGAAGCCTAAGAATCACTAGGGTGCTTGTTACTGGGGATGCTTGTTAAAGGAACGAATCCTTAAGCCCCCCTCAAGAGACCTAGAATTCTGAATCCGTGAGTCTGCATTTTAAACAAGCACTTGGGTGACTCGGAATCAGCTGGTCCTCACACTTTGCTTCCCCGCCTTGGCTGTCCATTAGAGTCACCCGGGGAAATAATAAACCAAGGCTGTCCAGACCCCACCCTGGACCAATTAAATCAGACTGTCTGGGAATGGGGCCCAGCCATTTGTATGTTAGTAAAGCTCTCTGGGTACAGGCAAATTGAAAAGCACTGCTTTAAGAAATGCTACGAAGGCTTTGCTCTCTCAACCCTTTAGAGTGAAGGACTATTAAGACAATAATCTGGATAATTTTAATCGATGACAGACAATCTGGAAAAACTCAGGCCTTCTTTTATTCTCTGAGCAAGATTTTCTTGTTGAGAGATGCCCTTAGCCAGCCTAGCTGCCCCTGCAGCCAAAACACAGTGGTGTAATTGCCCAAATGCTGCCTCCAAGTCGGTGTTGTGGATGGCATTAAACAGCCTGACCATTGCTCCAGGGGGCCTCTGGGAACGTGAGCGACATGTTCCCCGCCGCCCCGTCTGCCCGCCACATCTCCGCTTTTGGTGGCTGCTATCACCCTGAGAGCCTTCATGCCTACCCTCTGACTCTGTCCCCAGCACAGAGCATGGTGAGCAGGTGCAGAGAGAGGCTGGGGGGAGGTACTTCTGGCCAATGCCTGACCCACAGGGGGCCAGAGGTGCCCAGGGTGCAGGGCTCTCAGTGGATGGCTTAGAGCAGAGTTAACACTTGCAGGCCTGTGCTGCTAAAAGAGTGGACTGGTGTGAAAAACCTCGACAGTGGGTAACTTAAAAAAAATCATTGAGAGCTTTGAGTGCATTTTGTAATTGTTTTTTAAATTTAAAATGTATTCTTAGCAGGGTGTACTTATCTTAATTTTTACATATATGTTTGGCTATTATTAAAATTTGCTCATATATTTATGTTTTACATATGTATACATAAATATGTTTATAAAGAGAAGGAATAGGAAGGTGGGAATCACACCAAGCTGTTAAAAGCAGTTAGTGTAAGACAGGAGACAGGTCATTTCTTTTTATTTTATATCCTTGTTTTAAAGGGCTGAAACTATAAATGGTTTTAAATTACTTTTCCATGGCATTTTCTGTATTTTTTTAACCTTTTAATTATTCAGGGAACACTTATTAAGCTTTATAGTGAACCAAGCCCTCTGCCAAATATTGGTGACGTGGAAGTTAGTGAGCGTACATCCATCTTGGCCCTCCACCTTTTCAGGCAGGCCCGAAGAGTCCTCTTCCAAACAAAGAGACCAACAATTTGTTAGTGCTATCAAAGATGAAAACTCAGTTTTACGTATATAACAAAGCCACTGCCAAGCAGGGACAGTTACTCCAGAGATCCCACCTGTGCACCCTTCCTTCTCCAGAAGCAGCTCTTCACAAGTACCACTCTCTACACAAGTGCCAAGACCACCCCTGAGCAGTGGGAATAGGAAATCAATTCTCTACTGACTGATCTACGAAGGAAGCTGTCTCTACAGCCAATGACGCTGGCCTGAGGACCGACTTGCCATCCTGCAGAAAGAGAGGAGACAGGAGAAAAGAGGGCCCCAGTATGCCTGAAATGAACTCTGCCGGGCGTGTGTGAAAGGCAATTCTAGTTCACACTACCCCTTGGCTGTGCTCAAAGTTGGTCTAAAAACTGTCAACAAAGCAGACACCCATGAGGATCTTTTGTGCCCTGAGATCATTCAAAGCCACTAAACATAAACAGCTGTGTTGATTTCCGCTTGTTCTCCAAACCCAGTGCAAATAAAACCCCAGAGCTTGATGAGTGGAAAAGAACAAAATATACAGGGATTTTCGGGTTTTTTTTTTTTTTTTTTTTGGCTTAAGAAGATACTGTTTATAAACAGCGGATCAAGACACCATTAAAAATTTTTTTTAATTGCCTGGCAAGTTTCTTGAAGCTCCATAGTGTACAAGAATTTTAGATATTCACTGATAAATTTATCAGGATTTTCTCCTCAGGGCAGTCTGGACATGTGTCAGCTGTGAATATAACAAAGATAGTCTCCCTCAGGCTGCACCAAACACCGGCAAGAATCACCATCCTGGTTTCTTTGATTCCACAAAGACCACCGTTTCAAACATTGGGGTGCTGAATGAATTCCCGTTCAGAATCATTTGCTTGTGAGCAGTTTTATCCTTCCCAAGGGTGGGAGGGACGACCATGAGGGCTGGCTTGGGAGATGGAGAATCCAGTCTTCAAAGGCGTCTGGCCTGCAAGGCTGACTTCCTGCTGAGTTATCAAAGACAGGTTTCTAGAATACTACCATGATCACTTTAGTTCTTTCCTTGCCTTTGATCCTTTATTCTGAATTTTCAATTCTGTCTGGTCTCCACAAACCCATTTCCTTCTGTTCCCCCCTCCCCGCCCCTGAAGGAACATTGGCGGACCCCTCGTCACTACTCGTATCCAGGTTCTTTTCTGATAGGGTGGAGTGGAGGAAAGAGAAGACCCCACCAGGGCTGGAGTCAGGCATACCAGGGTGTGACTCCTGAGTTTACAGCTGGCTGACTGATAGAGAAAGGGTCATGTCACTTCTCTAACCCTCAGTTTGTTCATCAGTAAAGTGGGGATGATGGTAACTGTTCACAGGGTTGTTGTGGGGATTTGAGATAAGGAAAGCTGAGAGCCTGGTGTGAGTCTAGAACCTCATAGCTGTTATACTCACTCATTCATTCATTTAAAGAATATGTTAGTGTTACGGAATGCCAGACAACATGCTAATTGCTGGTAAAATAATGTCTGTAAGAACTAACGTTCTTTTCTCGTGGAACTTACAATGTAATCTGGGAAATGGACAATAATTATATAATCACATCAGAGAATGCATAATTACTAAATGAGGCATCTGCTATGATAGCAGGTAAAGAACTTAGATTGCTTTAGACCAGAGGTCCCCAACATTTTCCCCAACCTTCTCCCCAGCCTTTTTGGTACCTCGGCCCGGCTTCATGAAGCTCTGCTCCCCTCACTGTGCAATGGGGTGGGGTGGGGGCGGAGGTGGAGTTCAGGTGATCTTCATTCCCGCCCCCACCCCCACGCTGTGGATGGGGGTTGGGAGACAAGAGGTGGAGTTCAGGTGAGCGTTGCTTGCTCCTGGTTCCTGGGGACCCACGCTTTAGACTGCTGAGGGAGCCAGAGCTTCTGGAGAAGTGATGTTTGTGGCTGGGGTGAGGTCTGAAGACAGAGGGTAACCAAGCTAGGATGGAGCTTTCATGCCTGCCTGCCAGTGTGCTGGGGATGGAGGTGTGGGCAAGTGAGCAAGAGCTGGGTCCTTCCACATTCTCCCCGCTCTTACCCATGCGGTCAGAGACAGTGTCACGATTTTAGCTGCTCCTCTAAACGCCCTCGTGGAAGCGGAAAGATTCCCATAGATATACATAGACACTTAGCCAGCTGTGTGATCTTGGCCTAGTCATTTCATCTCTCTGAGCCTCAGTTTCCTCACCTATGTCATTAGTCAGGCCTACCTCCTGGGACTTTGAGGGAAGATTAACTGAGAGGCAATAAAGTAGGGTATAGTGGTTAAAAGGATGACTTTGAGGTTTGCATGAATTTGATAGCATGAGTTTGAGCTCTGTCACTTACTAGCAGGGTGACCTTGGACAAGTTGCTTAACCTCTCTGAGCCTCACATTTCTCATCTGTAAAATGGAATTTCTAACAATACACCCTTCACAGTGTTGATGGAAGGATTAAATGTATTAATATTTGCAAGGCGCAAAGTCCGTGATTGAAACATTGTCACTACTACCGCCGTTAGTTATGATCATCATTTTCCCTGGCATGCAGGAGGTGTTCAAGCCACAGTTCCTTTCCCACCTACCCCGGCGTCACCACCTGATCCCCTGAAGTGGGCATATCTGAGCTTGTAGAAATTTCCATTGATAAGACATTGAGTAAAGACCCAGAACCTGGGGACCCCTGCCTCTCTGAGCAGGACTCACAGGCACCAGCCAGCACCCTGAGGAAGGGATCTGTGTCCCCAGAACTGGGCATCCGGAATGGACCAGCCAGGGAAAAGAAACGGGAGAGAGGGCGATGGAACCTCTCTGTAGACACTTGTGGTCAGTTCTGCAGGCTGACTGAAGCATAGAGACGTTCGGTCTCTCTCATTACCGTCCAGCCCACCTGTGCCCACTCCTCCCCTGGTCTCCCACCAAACTCAGTTAGTAGAGAGGTACGCAGTCAGGGTATATGCACCTGTTTCCTCTAAGACAGCAATTTGAGGAATTGCACTCATTCTTCTTGCTATGAGTATCAGAATGCAAGTGTCTCCCCACTGCCACCATCAATGCTGCTTTATCCCAAAACATCTGAGATGCCCAAGGTCATCATCTCCAAGGGGGATGCATCTTTTGAGAGAGAGGTTTTGCTCTCAGCAACTGCCTCTTCATACTGGTATCGGTCTGACTCTTCCAAATCCATAAGTAAAATCAACACATGGTGGCCCAGGCACCATGGTAAATCCAGGAACAGAAAGCCCCTGGAACAGTGACAGGTTTGGGATCGGAATGAAACAGGTACATGCCAGAGTCTTCATCCAATTTAATGTCTCCAAATAATGCTTGGAAAGAATATTTTCTCCCTTTCACCGATGACAAAACTGAGGGGCAGATAGGTAAAGGAGTAATTTCCCCAAAGTCACACAACCAGAAAGCAGCAGAACCAGGATTCAAATCCTGAATTGTCTGACTCCAGATTTCACGCTTTTCCCAGGACACCCTATTTTACGTCAGTCACCTGGCCTGAGTCCCTGCTTCCTGTTTTCTGAAGGTTTGGCAAATCATTGCCCCTCAGCAACGTGGCACTGATTCCCTGTGGGCCACAGAGTGGGGGCCCTGGGCCGGCTGCCCTTGCCCACACCTTCCCACAGCAGGTGGCAGAAAGGAGGGTGCAGAGAACCTGGGAAGGAAAAGAGCGCTTCTGTCTGCCTCACAGTGCAGGAGTGCTAAGCCATAGCGTACTGGCATCCAGGTATGGAAATAATCTCTGGAAAATCTGGAGTCTTCCATGTGCTCCTCTCTGCTGCCCTCCCTTTCCCTATTCCCTACACTCACACACATACACACACACACACACACACACACACACACACTCTGTCCTCATGCAGCTTGCATCTGGCGGGAAGGCATGCCAACTGAGGTGTTGAAATCCATGGAGAGTCATGATTTGGCACCTGTGGAGTACTTTTCAGCACTTTGGAATGACAGCTTATTCTTCCACACAACCCTTCCAGAGAGGTTGTATCTGTGCCATCCTGGAGGGAGGAAACCAGAGCAAAGGCTGCGAGTGGTCACGGCCAAGCTGGAGTTGAACTTCTCACCCCTGCTCCGTGCTGCGAGCCACAGGGCCTCTCACAGCTACCTCCTACTCCTGGTTCAGCTGCTCAGTTTTCGGATGACCTTGGGAAAGCCACTAATCCCTGTTGGGCCTCAGTTTTCTCATCTGCAAAACAAGGGGGTTGTTCAGTGGCTATCAGCCTGGGCTCTCTGGACCCACAGGGTCTTAGGACACGGGTGTGGCCGTTCATTAGGCAAAATGACACTGCCATTTACTGAGGGCCTTAGCCCCGTTTCCTAGGTGTCTTGTGAATACTATCTCCAATTCTTAAAACAAACCTGCAAGGTAGGAACAGTCACCCCATTTTACAGATGAGAAAACTGGTCTTCCTAGAGGTCAAGGGACTTGCTCAATCCACGTAGTAAGTGGTAGGGCTGGGATTGGAGCCCAGGCCCGTGTGTGTAACTGTTACAGCCTACTGCTTGGGAGAGGGCAGCCTCTCCCTTGGCTTAGCTAATGGACAGGGACAAGAGCTTCTGGCTCTTCCATGGCTGCCCCGTCACAGCTCAGCCCTGTTCTCTGTGATGAGCCAGCCCTGGGCAGCAGCCTGGGAAGGTTCAGGTGGGCTTGATGAACAGAGTGGGCACAGGCGCTGGGTAGCCAACGCAGCTCCCAGGGAAGGGAGGCATGGAGCCAGCTGCTCTGGGGCTGACCCCAGAGGTCCTGATAAGATGTCGAAGCAAGAGTTCAGTGGTGAAAAGGAGTAGGAGGCCGTCTCACATTCCTCCGCACACAGCACAGACCTCCCGTCAGAGCCGATTGGCATCACGGAGCTTCTGCCTCTCAGTGCTCTCTCCCGAAGACACTGACCTACTTTTTGTTGCATGGACATGGATACGGAGCCCCCAGCCAGTACCTTCTTGCTCGTTGGTCTAAGCGAGAGCTACTTCAATCATCTGCTGAATAAAATCCGGCCTTCTATTTTGGGCTCCCCCGAGCCTTCCTGCCCTGCCCTGGCACACCTCTGCAGCTTCCTCTCCCTAGCTGGCTTTTTTTTCTTTTTTCTTTTTTTGCCACGAGCTCTCATCATTTCCAGGCACACCACTCATCCCGTGTGCCCACCCACAAAGCAGCAGGACAGTTCCGAGGTAAGCGCAGCTCTCTGCAAGCAGACAGCCTATGGTCCTCCCCTTTTCCTATGATGCTGTATAACCGAGTGAGTCAAACACCCCTTGCCTCAGTTTCCCCATCTTCAAAATGAGTACATTAGTAGTATCTGTCTTACAGGATTATTGTGAGGATGAAAGAAGAAAATACATGTAAAGAGACCCTTTCAAAAGCTCCCAGGCGATCCTTCTGTGCAGCCAGCGTTAGGGGATCTCTTGTGACAGACTGTGACCTCCCAGAGAGTGGAAGAGGCCCGTGACTGTACGTGCCTCAAGTCCTCAGGGCTCAGGTCAAAGCCTGACACTAAGCTGGTGTTCTGGAAATAGGTTTTGAGTGAATAAATGATTCTATGTATTTGGAAGATTAAAATAATCCTTTCCTCAAAGCCAGGCACTTAATCATTACCAAACCCAATTTCAGCCCCAAACCGGCAAACCACGATGCTGGCCACTAAAAGGTCCTGCTGGTTGAGCCACTGTGACATGCTGAGCTGAACTGGGCGCCGCTGAGTAGATGGGGTCAATATTTAAAGTGATTGCTGGACAAACTAGAAGAGCAGAGTAAGTGAGATCCATGCAACACACAAAAGGGAAGGAGTCTTTCAGCCGGATTTTTGGGTCGGCCAGGGTGTGAATGTCTACTCCAGGTTCCTTACTTTGTTTGTCTCCTGGTCAGGCTTCCAAGTTTCGGGCCCATGCCTGCTTCGGACTCAAAATGGAGAAATGCGCTTTCTGAATCCTCTCGCCTATTTCCAGATGGGAACACTGGGAAGTGGTTCTGACCAGCTCCACTGCTTGAACAGAAGTTATTCTTAGCACAAAGCTGTGGGTGGCAAGCCAGGTTTTTTTCTTATGTCACTGATGTTCAATTAGGCTGCTGAAAACGAGGACAGCATTTCTCTGTATGGGGGATAAGGTTGCAGGGGGGCATGACCCAGCCTCTCAGGGACACGCAGCATTTTGCTCTTTCTCTCGTGGTACACTGTCCAAGAGGTCCTCACCTGAGGAGCTGTTAGAAAATGGAATTCAGTGCAGAGGACCAGGCATTAGCTTTGCATTGGTCAAAATTGATTTAAAAAAAAAATAAAAAGGCCATCCAGTGTTCTTTGCTAGAACTCAGATGGTAACCTAGAAACACATGACAATAAAGGACACATTTCTCTAGCTTGCACCCTGCACCCAATCGAGGCAGCTAGGCCGAATTAAAATACACACAGCGACCCAAAGTTAAGATAGGTAATGTAACAGAAAGCAACGCCAGCAAAGCCTAGAATAAAAAACTGGGACTAACCATTTCTCAAATGCCCATTCCGTGCTAGGCGCTTACAGGTAAGAGCTCATTTAAACTTTGTGGGCTAGAGTATTGTCATTTCCTGTTTAAAGATGACAGAACTGAGGTACAAAGAAGGTAAATATCCACTTCAGTTGGAAAGTGGCCGAACTGGGTTGTGAGCTCTCATCCCAGCCTCCTGAGTCTGTATCCTTCCCACTGTGGTGTGTCCTGGGCTGGAGAGCTCTGACTCACCTCCCTCGGGAAGGCCACCTTGGGCAAATGGCTGCACCTGGCTGTGGGAGGGAGTGAGGAGGCAGCAGCTGGAGGGGATCCCCTCACAGGTGTTCTGCTGCCGATGTGTCCCTTGGCTGGCATGGCTGGAGTGAACTCTTGATCAAAGCAGCAACAGCCTACTCAGGCAGTGGCACTGGATAGTGCTTTGCTGTTGGCTATGGCCTAAGGGAGCAGCAGGGGAGGTGTTCTTTGCATGTGCCAGGCGACCCTTGTGTGAGAGGACAGGCTCCAGACACTGTGGAGGAGCATGAGAGTAGATCCCACTGAGCTTGGGACAGGAAAGGCCACTTTTCCAACCTAGAGATACACAACGGAGCCATAATGTGACAAAGAGTCCAGCTCTGTGCTAATGGACTTTGACAAGCTATGGCTGTTGGTCACCTGGGTGTGCCCCCACCCCAATCCACCTGCATGAGCCAAGTAGCTCTGACATCTCATTTTAAGGAAAGGAGGAGCCAGGCACTACCTGCTCGACTCCAGTGACCAAGGACATTGGAAGGGACATTGAGAGGAGGGCTTAGGGGTCAATTCAGGAAAACAGAGTTCTGGCCCTACCTCTTTGTGGCCAGAGCTGAGTTACTCTTACCCTTCTGAATCTCAGCTGCTTCATGTGGGAGACAGCAATAAAGCTGACCCCTCCTCTGAAGATGCTCTGCCAAGGTCCTCAACTTCCGCTTACCATTCCCACAGCCCTCTCCTCCCCAGCTTCTAATGGCCAATGCCTGTGACCTTGCCCAGAGACCTGCCTTTGGCCTACTAGAGCCCCTTCACCGATGCAAGCAGAGACCTGCAAGTATCTGAGCCTTTACTGTCACCTTCCCCACCCCCCTACCCCTGCCAAGGTGTAACCTGTGGCCAGTGACAGACCTGGGTAGGAAAGACTAGCTCGCTTGTCTTGAGGTGGGACAAACTCTGAGGTGTAACTGAAGCTCCAGAACACCCCACAGGATGACTTTGCTCCAAATGGTATGTCCTCACTGTCTCTGTCCTCCTGCTTCCTCCCACCCATACTGTTTGTCCCAGGACCACTTCTTCAATAAGTCATGAATCCTTAAATTCTACTTCTAGAGAACCCAACCTAAGATACCACTCTGCTGAGTTATTACAATTTGAAGATTAAGTGGCATGATTCATGTAAAGTGCTTTGTTTAGTGTCTGGCACACAGACAGTAATCAATACGTAGTAGCTGTTGTTTATTTTCAGATGGAACCAGATGATATAGTCGATAATGACTATTTTTTATTCAAAACTGGTAATTTCATATGGATCAACCTAATGATATTTTACAGTCCAATCTCCTGACATTCTTCGACCAACTCCAATAGAAACATTTTTCTAATGGAGGCAGAGCCTGTCCTGGCGGGTCCTCAGCCCAGTGTCTTTTCCCCCGTTCCGTCCTTTCTAGGAGAGTGCTCCCTTCAAACGTGCCCCTCGCTGCTGGGCAGAGGCTGGGCACAGAAGCGCTTGTTATTTAACCAGAAAATCATGTGAACTGGGGCCCCACCTAAAACGGGAGAAAGGGCAGGGGTGAGGGTGGGGAAGATCAGTCAATACAGGCCACGTGGAAAGGACCAGATATAAATAGGAAACATGTTTTCACCTTCCCCCATGGACAATGTTTTGTAAATATATTTTTGTTTTATTTTCCTCAGAAGATGACTTTGGTGGCCTCTTAAAGCAGACTGCTGTGAACCAACTCTTTGAAGGGCCACGTGTTTTTATGGCACATTTCAGCTTCGAACACTGAACAAATGAATGCTGTGTTTGTGTCAGCATGGTCCTCCTGGCTGACAGAGACATAAAAACTGCATGGAAAATTGTTGTTTATATTTCCTCTAGGTATCACCGCTCCAACCTCATGACAATGGGGAAAGTTTACGGTACAAACAGTCCATCTGCTATCTCACTGAAAACACAGCGTCCCCTCCCCTGCCATTAGGAGGGGACCCTGCGGAGGGTGAGAGTCACGCGCAGTCATGGCTTCAAACACAGAGGAAACCAAGGGACCAGGCAGAGGCGGTCTGGTGGCAGATAAGTGAAAGAGAGACAACAAACCTGAAAAGATGGGGGCAGAAAGCACCAAATAACCTGTTTAACTGGAAAGTCCCAGCCATAGGTAACCAGGGAGCTACTGAGCTTGGAGAGCAGATCTTGGTCAGGTCGCCATGCAGCAACGTACCTGGGCAGGTGGCAAAATCTGTCCCAGGATTGGGCGTGGGAGCAGCCTACTGTCTGGGAGCCTTGGCTGCTGTGGCCTCAGTTAGGAGTCCACCAAGTGTGAAACAGCACATAGAATACTTATCACCTGGTATAGTTTATGTATTTGTATCTTATTTGTTTATATATTGTCTCCCCACCTCTCCCCTCACCTCAACACACATACATGCATTTGGATATGAGTTCCATCAAAGTAGGGATTTTTTTTTTGTCCTGATGCATTCCTAGAGCCTAGAACAACATCTGGCATGTGATATGTACTCAATGCATATTTGTTGATTGAATGCAGTATGATTGCCTATATGGTCAATATGCCAAAATGTCTACAAGGGCAAATAATGATGTTGAAGTATCAAGTAAAATTTGGTTTTGCTCATTATACTCTACTCGCGATGGTAGGAGAAAATCAAGCCAAATTTAGAAGAATTTGCAACAATAAAGGAACAAAACAAGAACAGTTTCTGCTTTATCAGAAAACGCCATTAATCAGAGCACCCCTATGTGGATGTTTTGTCTATAGAGCATAGAGTATTTAGATTTTTAAAAACCCTCATCCGAGGACAAGTTTATTGATTTTTTTTTTTTTTTTTTTGAGAGAGAGAGGAGATGGAGATGGAGAGAGAGAAACATTGACTGGTTGCCCTGACTGGGGATTGAACCTGCAACCTAGGTATGTGCCCTGACTGGGGATCAAATCTGCAAGCTTTTTGGTGTGTGGGATGATGCTCCAATCAACTGAGACACCTGGTCAGGCCTAGAGCATAGAGCACTTAGATGTTTCCAGGTATTCACATGTTTAGCATTAGGTAGCCAAGCTATGAGCTTTCTCAGACAAAAGCAAGCAAAGCCAAACATTTGGTCAAGGAGTTAAATGACCCAACTTCTCAGACATGGGTTTCTAGGGGGTACATGTGAACAGAAGTGCCTGGTGAGTCACCCGCAAGCCACAGATCAGGGAAGAAGTCGTAGCTTGCACTCTGATTAAAACGAGACCCAAAACTCCTACAGTGAGGCAATGAGGTGGTGTGGGGATTTCTCCTAGTGAGTCTATGAGCATGGCCAATGCTGTCAGATGATCCCATTGATATCCCTTTGGCAGGAGAACACAGAGGAGCCACAGATGTCCCAGAGGAGCCACAGATGTCCCAGAGGAGCCACAGATGTCACACTTGCACTTTGCCATGGAATCATAGCCTGTGTCTCTCACCATCATGGTCGGCCCCACACAGAACCCTTCAAACTGCCAGGCCAGACATTAGCAGGATCTGAGACATGTGGAGAGCATTCTCCACCCCACTTTAACCTGAGAGCAGAGCACACACGGTTTTAAGTATTTAATCATATATTTTGACACCATAGTACCAGTCAGATAGAGGTCTTTTGACCAAGATAAACCCAGTGCTACCGAGAAGCAAAGGAAGAAAGTGGGCTTTGGCCTTCTTGTCCCTTGTCTCAATCTTGGCTTCTGTAGTCACAGGAAGCTGGGGCTGGTGGGTATCAGGGCTGCTGGTCTTCCTCCCAGTTAGGACTGGAGCAGACCACACCCATGAGAAGGGTGCCAGAGTGGGCTGGGTGGGCCTGCCAAGGTAGGGGAAGTCAGAGGAAGACCCCAGCAGATGGTCACATTCAGTTGGCGTGCAAGGTGGGGGACGGGGCCGTGATCCACAGAGTGATCACCTAGAACTGCCCTGTAGCCTGTAGGCACAGGTGGCAACTTTGTCCTTGAAACGTGGCCAGTCCAAACTGAGAGGTGCTCTAAGTGTAAACACACAGTAAATTTTCAAGATTTCATATGAAAAAAAAAGAAAGTAAAATATCTCATTAATTTTTATAATGATAATATACTGAAATGAGAATATTTTGGATATACTGGGTGAAAGGATATATATTAAAGTGAATGTCATCTGTTTCTTTTTTGTTGCCACTAGAAAAATAGAAGGCGGCAGGAAAAGAGGAAGAACAAATATAAGATGGGGAGATGGACTGGCTCCATAAAAGAAGCCAGAGCCATGAGTCCACAGGAGCTGAGCAGGGCCACCGAGGACAGACCTAGTGGACACCAGTCATTCACAGAGTCGGCACCTGCTCAATGGCACATAACACACACACACTACACTTAGATCGTATGACATTTCTATTGGACAGTGCTTGCCTAGAGCCTTGTTATTTTAAGTGTGATTCCCAGGGCAGTGGCAGTATCACTTGGAGAAATGCAGGTTCTCAGGCCCTGCCCCAGACCTACTAAAACAGAACCTGCATTTTTAACAAGATCTGCAGGTGATTCATTTGCATATTAAAGTTTGAGAAACCCCGGCAGTGGGTCTCCTTCCCTAGGACTCCTGGCTTCGCTGTGAGTGGCCAGACCAGCTTTAAAGTCTACAGCAGAACAGAGCCCAGGGGAGAGAAACCTTTGGTCAGTACGGTGTTATGACACTAGTTTGGAAGTCACAGGATTTGGGTTCTATTCCTGCCTCTGCCTCAAATTTGCTGTGTGACCTTGATTGAGTCACTGCACCTCTCTGGGGCCAGTTTCTCATTTTGCAAATAAAAAAACTGGACTGAAGACCTTCAAAGCTCCTTTTACAAAGGTTCCTTGTCAAACCCTAGGGAGGGTCTTGTTTTCACATTGGCTTTTGTATCATAATGCTCAAGACCATTTAGGGTGGTGACATACAGTGGGGAACTGCTACCTCTGTTCCAGTATGTCCTCCTTTGGTCCCTGAAAACTTTACAGACATACATGGGAGATATGGAGGGTTCGGTTCCAGACCACTGCAATAAAGCGAGTATGACAATAAAGTGAGTCATAATCTTTTTGTTTGGTGAAGGGGTCTTGCCTTCAATTTGTAAAAAAATGTAATCTCTATGGAATGCAATAAAGTGAAGTGCAATAAAACAAAAAGTATTCTTGTACTTTAATGATCTAATCCTCGTATTACACTTGCTATGTGCCGGTGCTGATTCTAAATGCTTTATACACGTTACCTCTTCTAACACATGCAATGACCCTAAGAGGTAGGGCTCACTATAATTTTTATATATATATAAAATATATTTATATTTATATTATATATGTGTGTGTATATATATAGAGAGAGAGAGCGTGAGAGAGAGCAATTAAAGAACAGAGAGGTGAATTAAGTTGTCCAAGATCGTACAGCTGGTAAGTGGTCGAGTTTGGATTTTTTTTCCTGGTAAGTCCAACTCTCCATTCTTAACCAAAACAATAAATTTCCTCTGGGCTGTTCTGAAGCTCCTTACACATGTGTTCAGCCCCCAATCTGCCTGCGATGTGTATTGTCAACTTGCCATGTTTGCTTCTGGTTTCTGGGCTCCAAAATTTTTTCTTAACACTGTTGACATCACAGCCCCAGAGGAAATCACCCTCGCTAATTGTCCCCTCAACCTCCCAGCCCATAACTACAGACACAGCAGCCAGGGCGCCATATTCTCACTCTGTCCAGGGAGCACTCAACACAGGTGTGCTGACCGCTGACTGTGAGCCCTCCAGACTTTGGCCCTGTCATGTCTAGTGACGACAGGAGTGGCCCAGAGGACTAGCCTGAGATTTTGAGGTGGCAAAAATAGGAATGAAGAAAGGAAAGTATTAAAACAGATACAAATGAACCAAATCAATACACAGGGCCAAACCGTTGTGTTTTTGTTTTTGCTTTTGTTTTTTCCTGTAACATCTGTTTGATTCGCACATGGTGGTCAAGATCTTGCATCTGGCAATCACGACAATCTCTTTCCACTCAGCGCCCGCCTAACGCAAGTCTCCCAGGAAAGGTACTCAGTCCAACTGTCACAATGCCGTCAATACCCAGGACACATACTGTGGCAAGGCTGGCTTCTATGGATGGGGCATGCTGATAAATTTGTCTCCAAGGAAAGAATCTGAAAAGGGTTAATACTAAAATAAGCCCTTTTCTTTTTTAAGATCCCTCTCTTCCCTCATGAATACATTTTTACGTAAAAATAACTACTGCTAAGGTAACGCAACCAAAGCCAGGAAATCGAAAGACAGTTCCGCTGGCTGACAGCGAATGCAGCATGGGGAGGGGCTGTCTGCCTGACCCATGCACGCCCCCTGCCCAGCCAGGCCACTCCGTTCTTATGCCAGCCCTCAGTCACTGGTGTTGTCGCAGTCTCTGCCCCAGCTGTTTCCAGGGCTCCCCTCCTCTGCCACCTTGCACGCCTCTTCCCAAACTTTTCCTCCCATTCCTTTTGCAAGGCTCCTTGCTTGCCTCCTGATGATGTCTCTGTACTTATCTCTTGGAAGTGACACATTATTTTGACTTTGGCAAGTCCACCTCCCTGAGTATAATTCACACTGCTCCTGTAGACTGTCCCTCTCTGGCTGCTTCAGGGACCCACCAACTGAGGCTAGTTTAGCCAAGCCTCCTTGGCTCTGTCTGGCACAGTCACATGATCTTTGTCCGAAGCAAGTCTGCCTTGACCAAGAGGGCCAAGAATGGACCACTGAGAGTGGTCGTGTCAGGATCCTCCCTCCCCCTAGATGCCCAAAGCCTCCAAGAGCTCCTTGCTCCTCCCTCTGAGATACTTCTAGCCAGGAAATGTGCTCCAAGGCCTCCGCCCCAGTCTTGCCGGGTTTTTACAGTTAGTGAGACCATATGATTTTCATATAAATCAGGCTCTTCTGGCAGGGGAAGGGGATGCTATTAATAATGATGCCTAGACAGCAGGTGCAAACTGGGACCATCCCAGGCTAACTGGGGTATTTGGGACACTTACTCATAGCCCAACTTTCTTCTCAGAGATAAAGCTTGATAATAACTCTATCTCTTTGTTCTGTAATAGCTACTGACTACCTCTCTGCTCAATGTCACTCAGACTTGTCTGCAAGTACCCGTACAGCAGAGGAAAGCAGATGTGTATATCCCTGGGGACAGGGGCACCATGTGAAGAGACTACCAGAGCCTCTTGACAGCAGAACTTCTCTTTGAAGTCTCAGAAGGGCATATGAATTTTATCATTCTATTCAATAATATATCCTTGTTTTTTTTAACTACTTCTACATTTTTGTCCTCAAAATTTGAAGTAAAATTCGAAGTAAAATTGGGCAGCAAGGAACAGCCCAGGGAGGTGTTTGCTGCAATGTAACCCCTGGTTCTCCAGTGTCATCTAAGAAACCTGACATTACAACAGCCTCTCACCAGTGAAGGGGTGGGAGGGTGGACAGAAAACCACTCATGCTCACCTGTCCAAGTTGTTTGTTTGGAATGAATAAGAATGCCACAGATCCAGGCCTAGCCCAGGGTCTGGGCTTGCTTTAGTATTGGACTTTTTCCTCTACTGAGTCTTCTGCTCTTCTATGTATAGCAGATGGAAGACCAATAAGCCTCCGTGCAAAAGTCTAAGAGGGCAAGGGCTTCACGGCTATGCAACTCAAGGCCCTAGCAGGGATTCTTAGCCCCTTACACAGAGATTCTTGAGCTTGACAAGAGGTCAACTCTATGGGTGACCCTCCCCAAATGGGAGGTGTTTGTATGAACCCCCAGACCCCCTTTCATCCCATTCCATGGTTTCTGAAGAAGCCAGAGCCAGTTCCCCTGGCAGGCATACCTGGAATGCTAGTGTCTGCAGCAGTTTCCTCTGGGTGGAGGACAGGAGTCAGGTTGGGGCAGAGACTCTAGGTTGAATCTCTAAGACTCATCTAAGCATGAGCTCCTCAGTGAGGCCTGAGCTAACCATGCAGATGGGGTCCAGCACCCATCCTACAGTCTCCCCGCGCTTCCATCCGGCCCAATAATGCCCTGCACCACTCAGACAGCACATGCACACACACACACAGGCTGGTCCCATAACAAGTCACTCTCTCTTCCTTTTAATCTGGAAGCTGCCGCCATTTGCTATGTCTGAGGGTTTAATACGTCTTGCGCTGAATTCCTCCCCTCCTCCAACTCCTTCCTGCAGATGTACAATTTCCCTGGAGATAAAAGGATAATTTGAAAATTAACTTCCTATTTCAGCTTTTCTTCATAGCTCCAGATCAAAATGCACACAGCCTGGAAGGTAATGATTAGGAAGGGGCCTGATGGGGATTTGGAGTTGCTGGTAACATTCTATGTATTGACCTGGGCACTGGTTACATGGGTGTGTTCACTCGGAGAGGATTCATTCAGCTGCATATGTATAATGTGTGCTCTTCTCTGAGCACATGTAATGAAAATTTAAACTTGAAAATTTAAATTTGAAAACAAGCACAGAACCTGGTCCTAGCTGTAACGTGGAGACCTGCTATCTGGAGAAGAAATCTTTGTAGCTCTTTTCTGACTCTCACATGTTCATGCAGCTGAGAGCTACTGTAGGGCTACAGGGCTGCCAAAGATTCAAGACAACAGGCAGAAGGCCTGCACCGTCTCCCTGCTTCCAGGGAGAGCGTGTTAATCCTAGACCTCATGCTGACCCTTCTAAGGCTCTGGGCAGACTCACGCTTCTAGAGTCAGGAGGTCCTGAGAAGGGAGGCAAAGTGGTTAAAAGCTGAGTGTCTCAAGTCAGGCAGACAAACCTATGTACAAACTCTGATTCTGCCACTTTCTATCCACGTGGTCTTGGGAAAGTGACATAAACTTTCTAATCTTTAGTTTCCCCATCTGTAAAATGGGGCTAATAACAGTGCCTGCCCCATATAGTTGCTGTGGGAATAAACTGTGCTACCTATAAAGGTTTTGCCCAGGGCCTGGCTAAAAGGTCAGTGCCCATTAAAGACTCAATGTTATAATAGAGTGCAACCCCTCATTTTACATGAGGAAACCAAGACCCAGAGAAAGGAGAATCTTTTTGAAGGTCTCAGAGCCAGGATGTGACAATGACAAGGAACAGCATGCTGCGTTTTCCCACAGTGGAGGCCCTGGGCAGAGCCATGCTGTCATGCTCCCCCTAGGCAGGCAGAGTGGTTTGCATTGCGTGACATACATCTTGCAGAGAGGGGTCCATGGTGTGCAGAGTTTCACTAACAGACCGGTTCCCAGGTGGAGAAGAGCTGGAGGCGGGTGCATGGAAACCGAGGGGGATGAGAGGCTCTCCTCCAATAAACACCAAGGGCCAGCCTCGATGGCCAGGCCAGGTGCTGGGGACAGCAAGGGGAGCAAGAACGGCCCTGCCTTCCTGCAGCTGACATTCCGGGAGGGGGAGGGTGGAGAGATTTCCAGCCATGGTGATGACAAGACTTGGGTTATTCAAAGGAGGACATGTGACAGGAGACCTAAGAGAAAGGAAGAGGGAAGAGGAGAACCTGCAGGAAGGTGTGGGGGCGGGGCATGGGCCAGGAGATTGTAGAGGAAAAGGGCTGGCATTAGCGGAATACAAGGAGCCGGGGGACCCAGCAAGACCTCCTGAGCCATACTTGAAGTCCTGGACTTTATTCTGGGGGCTGTGTGAAGCCTCCACAGAATTTTAAGTTGGAAAACAACACGGTTGAGGTTTGCTTTTGCTTTTGAGAAAATCCCTGAGCCCTGAGAGTCAGCCCAGGTCCAAAGGCACCGGCTGGTGCGGTGAGTCGGGGGAGCTCCTGCAGCCTCGCACAGTTCCCAGGGCCAGTGCAGCAAGGGCCCTTTGGGACGGACACATCTTCATTTGACAGATAGGGACATGGAGGACCAAAGAGAGAGAACGACATACTCAAGGCCACTTGGCACTTAGAGGCAGAGCCAAGGGTCCGGTTCCCACACTTGCAGCCATCACCCTGCCTTGCATGTCTGTCTCACTAGTTTGTGTGACAGCCTTTCAACTCCAAATGGACTGATATGCTCTTAACGGATAGGAACACATCTTGTATCTAGAGGCACTAAATACGTCTTAGCAGAATGAAGAAATTTAAGTGCATAGCCTTCTCTGAGGACCCTGGATCTGCTCCCCTACCCTCTATTCTTCCTTCCTCCTCTTCCTGCACAGTACCAGGGAGCCTGCAGAACTTGACCTCTGCCTGGCCACACCTGCAGATCTGCTAAAGTAGAGCCTGGGAGGCCACACGGCCCCAAACCAGCAGAGCTGCTGGAAGCCTGCTTCTTCCACCCCTACTGCTGGGGTCTGGAAATTCCCAAGGCTTCTTCCTCAACTGGTCCTCACTGATGGGTGATATTACGGGCCTTTGAAATAAGAGGAACACTCCTGCTAGGCTGGAAATGAAGGTGATTTAAAGCCCGATGGCAGAGCTGAACAGAGAGGGCATGGCAAGTCCTCCAAACACACCAAGCTGGGAGGTGAGCTGGGACTTCTGGCATGAAGGTGTTGGGATCATTGTGGGAACAGGGCCCGGGGCGTCACGGCTGGGGCCTCCTCTGAGGGTCAGCCCTGGGGTCCTCATTTGGGTCTTCCTTCTGGCCTACCCCAATCCACATTGATCACAAGTAGAATCTGTGGTTTTTCCTGAGAGAAGAGTCTCCAGGTTCTAGCCCTGCCTGAAGCTGTGCTCTTATGGAGTGAAGGACTTAGACTGGAAAATTAAGACTCACTAACACCGTGGTATTTCAGGCACTTTGCTGGCAGACTATGGGTTATAATGACCTAACCAGTGACAATGTACCAACCAGTAGTTCTTTAGACCTTAGGGATGAGACCGGCCCTGCAACATGGAGAGGGAGGGATGCGCCGCCCTTGAAGGGAATGGGTGCTTCCGTATTCAATCATCCTGGAAGGTATGGGAAATGCAATGAGCCTCAGGACTAGAGGAAGGCGACTTGCACTCCTGACTCTGGTGCCTGTGGGACCTGCAGTGTGGCGAGGCCATGGGCGGGCTGGGGGTCGGCAAACTGCCCTTGGCTATGTGGAAGCTGTCCAGGGGCTGGGCAGCACCTCGCCCCCACTGTTTACCATGGTGGAAGCAGCAGCAGCTCAAAGAATAACAAGTTTTGGTGACCATGGGCATTTAGGGAACACTCCAGGGGTGGCTGCCCCTCTTCTGAGAGGTGAGAACAACCCAGACTGACCTTTGGGCTGAGGCAAGCCTCTGGGGTCTCAGAGATAGCCGCAGATGATGACAATTGGGCAAGCCAAGCAGTGACTTCACATGGGGCATTAATAATCCTGGCTGTGGTGTGGGGACAAGAGGGATCCTATGCAGCAGGAGAGACCCTCCTGGAACACATATGAGCCAAAGTCCCAGGAAACTCCTCAGAAATGATGGGCATACATGGTGACAAGGGCCAGTGCCCAGTAAGTAGACCTTGGCTGTAACGGTTGGCATGAAAAGGAAGAGTAAGCCTATTTTCAACTGATTCAGGGCATATAGGCTATATATTACCTCACTTTTCCATCATAATTACCCTTCAAGGGAAATAGAACTAAATATTATCCCTACTTTACAGATGAAGAAACTAATATTCAGAGACGTTATGTCAGTGGTTTCCAGTTCTTAAAGTTCGCAAATGAGCAAGTTAAAAATAATTGGGGGAGTATACATGGGTTGCTCACTTTTATTGAATTTTCCCAAGCATGGCAGTTAGAAAACCAAAAATTGCTACATCTACATTCGCCATTGCTTCTTGGTAGAAGAAAGAATATTTTAATGTCAGAAATGCCGGAAATAAGCTACTCAGAATTAAGGCTGGTCTTTTAAACTTAGTAAAGCTATACTGTTGAAGGGCCTAACTGAATATCCTTATTTTTCTCCCCTCCCTGGGGACCTGCGAGATGTGGCCCTGCACCTGGCTGCTTGGCGGAGCCAGGACCCTGGAGCTGATGACTCGCCCAGCCAGAAAGGGGCAACAGCCAGCTCACCCCAGACCGGAATCCAAGCTGGGCCCTTGCAGACACCCCACACAGTTGTGCTCCACTGCGACCAGGGCAAAAGACATTCACAGAGCCACCCAGGTGCTCTCCGGGGTGCTCCAGGAAGCGTTGGTGCCTGGTCTGACTGCCCTGCCCACGGGCCTCTTAGATGGGTTCGGTCATTTGGCTGAGAAGTTGACAAATGACCCCAGTGCACAGAGGGCTTGGCGGAGCACAGCGCCACACGTTTTCTCCGCACCAAATCATGGCTCATAAAAATTCAGCCCTTGCTGGGACACAAGCAGTTACACAGGAAGACCGCCCAGCTCACCCCTTTCTCCCTCTTGTAAAATTCTTGTTTATTCTATTACGGTTCTCCCAAGCTTTCCCCCTACCCCTTTCCCCTTTTAGGAAGATACACCACCGAGCCCACACTCTCAGACAAGCTGCCTCCCCGTGGCTTTAGCTGCTGGACGCCCTGCTTGGAGGAACCACAAAACCCCTCTCTCTCTCCAGTTGCCTCCATTCAACGGGCTCAGAAGGGTCCCAGAACCAGGCCACCAATGGCTCCCAAACTCTAGGACACTCTTGCTTCCTCAGAGAATCACAAAATATTAGTGCTACAGGGATCCTAAGGGATCCTATAATCCAAACCCATCCCCACCCCATTTTGCATATAAGAGGGGCCCAAGTTTTCTGACTTGTAACCAGAGCTGGGGCGGCATAGTTGACAATCCACAAATAAACTCAGGTCTGAGTCTGTCCTCCCTTATCCTGGCTGTGTGACCTTGGGCAAACCTTCACTTCTCGGAACCTCAGTGTTTTCATCTGAAAAAAGGGCAAAATAAGTACCAGCCGTCCAGGGTTCTCTCAGGGATTAATGAGACCAGGGACACAGCGCTTCACACAGTGCTGGGCACCTCACCCATAAAGTACTCAGTACATACTTCCTTCTGGGCGGTTTACTAACCTCTCTCAATGGAAACAGTACTTCTGTCTGTTAGATGAGAGTGATCATTGGATTAAAGGAGATAATGAATGGATGTGAGGGTTAGCCCAGTGTTTGGCACATAGAAAGCGCATGGAAGCAATTATTATGAACATATTATCATTGTCAGCCCCTTCTCTCTGTCTTCCTTTCTTCCCCCTCAAGTCTCCTGCTCTTTGATGTACGTAAAGGGCAAGTGCGGAGTGTAGAGTGCACCACGGGCGAGTGTGCTGTAAGGTAGGTTCAGGGGCATTCGAGGGGAGTGGGCCCACTGCCCCCGTCTGAGGCTCCGGAAGTGGTCAGCAGCGCTGGAGGCCTGCAGGGTAAAGTCGACTCCATGGCTTGCCCGGGCTGAAGGTGCTTGGTCAGGGTCATGTGGCCAACACAGGCTTTCTCAACCATCTGGACATTATCTAATCCCCTTCTCGGTCTACGCCATCAGGTACAGTGTCCAAAATCCTATGTGAAACCACCATGTGGCCTCCTGAGGCTGTCAGCCACCTGACACATTCCGTCCCCACAGGAATCCCACTCGGATGTGCAGATTCCGACGTGGCTTCCTGACGGTGTGGCTGGAGAAAATGCTCACTAGGTGTTGGTGAGAAGCTCTGGACACAAGACACGTGCTGCCAAATCCTCACTGGCCAGGGGCTGGCCAGATCCTCTCAGAGCCACAGGCCACTGGCCTGAAGGACCAAGGGACTCTCCCCAAGGGAGGAATCTGTTGCTACATCTCATGAAACCAGTCTCTTGTTCAGGTGGATTTAGGCAGACCAGAGGACCTTAATGCCAAATAACCAGGTCAATAAGTTTCAAAAAGACAAAGCCAACCTGCTCTCAGTTCGGCAACCAGCCCCGTCACGTGGAGCGGTGAAACTACCCTAGACTCTGAGAAAGAGAGGCATGGGTTCAAATATTGACTTTTCCACTAACTGACTTGGAGTGTTGCCTCACCACTCAAAACCTCAATTTCTTCTTCTGTCAAATGAGGAGAACCTGCCCTATCTGTTATAAATGCTATGAAAATTAAACTGAAAGTTGATGATGCTTAGTTTAGTGCTTGTAATATCCTCCTTATGTAATGATGACCAAGCTAGGGCAAAGCATACGAAAAAGGGCAGGCAGGCGAGGGATGTCCCTGAGAAACTCACCGGGGAGCTTGACGTCACCTCCCGAAACTAGATCATTTGTATTCAAACCCTGGCTCTGCCTCGCTCTAGCAAGTTAATTAACCTTTCTGTGCCTCACTTTCTCTAGCTGTAAATGGGGATCGTGGTAATGCCTATCTCGAATGGGTTTCTGCTGATTAAATTAATTTTTAAATGTAAAATGCTTAGAACGGTCCATGGCATGCAGTAAGTGCTCGATAAAAGTCGGCTATTAATAACAGAACTAAATGATTTATCAGCAGCCTGAAATAAACTCCTAAAGCGTGAGTTTCAGGAAGCCCATTATTGTTCCGCCTTCCTGAAATGACAGTTGGGCCGAAGACGTGAGACCCACACCTTTTTCCTGCACGAGCTCATTCCTGAGTGGAGGAGCTGTGCTTTGTGATAATAGCGATCATTTCTAGGATGCCTGCCTTGTGCCAGGTGCGTCACAGACTTTACCTCTGATCCTCACAGTAACTCTCTGAAAGTGGCATTAAGATCCCCCTCTTACAGATATGGAAACTGTGGTTCAGAGAAATGAAGTAACTTGCTCAAGGGAGCAAAGAGGGCAGGATAGAAGCAGGATGCAAACGCAAGTCTCTGTGGCTCTGTAACCACGGTGGCCTTGCCACCCTGCACAGAACAGGGCTCTGTGTCCCCTCTGTGTGGGGGAGTGTGTCCACCAGTTCCTCAGCACTCATTCAGCTCCACTGGCCCAGCTGAGGTGGTTGTTATTTAAAAACTGAAGGGTAGGGGAAAAAAAAACCCCTAAAAACAATAAACAGTGATTCAGACTGAGTCTTTACTCAGGCAGTTACGGGAAACTGGCGGGAAGCAACAGCCTTAGTCACTTAGGAATGGCCGAGCCCCTGACTCATGGGCAGCAGGTCACGCCGCTCGGGACAGAAGCCAGCACTGCTTTCACTGCCAAAAAGGCAGGGAAAATCTCTAGTGAAGGGGAGCGGGAGATGAAAGGAATGAGGAACTGGGGAGAGAGCTGCTTCTGTAAGTGAGGGGCCAGGCTTGCCCTGGTCCCAGGGACAACATCCAAGCTCCCAAATCTGACATTCAGCCTCCGTCTGCAGTCGCCCCCAGTGTTTTCAATCTGATTTCTCCTTATTCTCATTGAAACACCCTGCACTCCAGCCAAATGGGATGATTCACCGCGCCCTGCTGCTTTTCACTGCCTGGAATGTCCGTGTCCCTAAATCCAGGTGCCTCAGCCCCCCGCACCTCTCATCCCTGCCCTGGCCCTTGGGCCCACATTTTGCCTCTCCTCTATGCCCTCCTGCCTTGAGCTCTAAATTCAGTCCCTCATTCCTTAAATATTTATGGAGCACATACTCTGTGTTAAGTTCCATGGTAGCTACTGGAAATACAAAGATGGATTAGATATGGTCCCCACCCTCAGGAAGCTCATATGCAGTGTTCATTTAATCAGGGAGCTAGGTGTGCACAGTTAACTGGTTGCTCTGGTGTGGGAAGCACAGGGCACTTCTGAGGGGCTCTGACCCACTCAGGGAATATGGGGAGTCTTCCTGGAGGCAGTGATGTTTGAGTTGAATCTCAAAGAGTAGGGGTTAGTCAGTAGATGGTGGATTGGGAACGAATATAAAATAATCACTCTTCTAAACTCTTAAAAACTTAGGCAAGTGTTAAAAGCTTATTATACAAAAAGAGGAAACCATGAAGAAAAAAACAGAGAAGCAAATAATAGCCACATACATTTTTTTTAAAGCCCAAAACATGTTAATCTGTTTTGTAAATTTTTTATAAGTATCAATATATTATGGAATTTTTCCATGCCAATAAATATCAGCTGACATAATACAGAAGTCACAGCTTATGTGGCCGGAGAAAGGTTTTGCTTGGCTCATGGTGGTGCTGGGAAAGTCTGTGTTTGAGCACCTAGCACTGGGCAATGTGCCAACCAGTTCTCTGCAGCCCACTCTCCTCCTTGTCTTACACCAAGGAGATCTGCTTCTCTGTTTACATCACCAGGCACTGGCACTTGAGCCCCTGATCCTAAACGTTTGAAAGGCTGCGTAGTATTCAGAATATGAGTCGCCCTGAATTCCCTGGCCTCTACCCATGCTTGTGTTATGACAGTCAATTGCTACCATTGACAGCAGTTAACCATGCAGCTGCCTTCTCTCCACATTGGTGGGCTCCTCGGATCCAGGCTCCATGCCGGGCATTTCTTTCTTCCCCTCTCTCCTTCTGTCTCACAGAGCTTACCTACCATGGCTCCATGGTGACTTGCTCAACAAGTGGTCACTAGATGTCTGATGGAGGAATGAAGAGAGGAGTCACAGGGTCAGGGCTTCTCCTAAACCAGGTCAGAGCCCCGCTTCACCCCCAGATGCCTCCCTTCATCCAGATCCTGCAGTAGATCCTGCTCACAGGCTCTGGGTAAGTCAACCTGGGTTCACAGCCGGTTCCAACACTTGGTAGGCCTGGCAAGTTACTCAACCTTCCCATGCTTCCATTTCTCGTGTATGAAATGGGAACACCAATTGTATCTATCTCACCAGGTTGCTGGGAGGGTTCCATCCTACACAAAAAGACCTTATTACAGAACCTGACACACCGTCATAAATGTTAGCTATTGTTTTCACCCTTATCACTGGTAGTATCTCTCTCCCCAGGTATGATTTATGATTCTCAATTCCCCTCTGAGGGAGGCTCTCCCCTTTGTCAGCTCGCCCTCCTACTCCTGGGTACAGTCTCGCTCTGAAGAGGGGTTTCTGGCTGGTCTCCAGCCTGACCGTGAGGATGGAATCTTTTCTTCTCAAAGGAGGGGGATACTGGGGGTATAACCAGTAATTTCCAGGCCTTTGGAAAACGTCAGTGAATTAGACCAGGGCTGGACAAACTTTTTCTGGAAAGGGTCAGGTAGGAAATATTTTAGGCTTTGAAGGCTATAGTCTTCGGTGACTACTCAATAACAGGAAGGAAGCAGCCGTAGAAAATGTGTGAGTGAATGGTCACAGGTATGTTCCATTAAACTTTATTTACAAAAACAGGTCACAGGCCAGATTTGGCCTGGGGGCCGTAGTTTGCTGGCCTTGGGGGGGACCAATCACACACTCATGCAGTCAGCGCCTGTGGGTCCTCTCCTCTGCTCTGTGACTCTGACAAGCTTCTTTAAAACAGCTATGGGGCACTTATATGATGGAATACTACTAGGCCATAAACAAGAAGAAAATTTTACCCTTTGCATGGATGCACCTGGAGAACATTATGCTAAATGAAATAAGCCAGTCAGGGAAAGACAGATACCATATGATGTCACTCATATGTAGAATCTAATGAACAAACTGAACTAACAAGCAAAGTTGAGACAGACTCATAGATGGAGAGCAGGATGACAGCCACGGAGGGAGTTGGAAGGTGGGGCGGGTGGAAGGATTGAGTAAAAAGGGGAAAGGACTCATGGACATGAACAACAGTGTGGTGATTGTGGAGGGCAGGCAGTAGAAGGGGGATAAATGATAATGGGAAAAAAGAAAAATAAAAACATTGTCAATGGAAAAAGTAGTAAAGGGGAACTTTTTATCTGTGCCTGTAAAGTTTATGTATATATTTAATTTATGCATACGATTTTTATTTTATGCAGCTTTATTACATGTAATATGTAAACAATTATAATTAATCATTTTAGTTGTGTTCTTATAAAAGTCAAAAATAGCAAAAAATAAATAAAAAGGAAAGAAAAGAAAAGAAGCAGCTCCTCTCCTACCCTGAAGCTCAGTGTCCTCATTTAGATTAAGGAGATCAGGACAGGTAATTTTTAAGAGGCATTCTTTCTCTAAAATGCAGTAATTCTATGTGTGACATTGGGCACGATCTGTTCCTTTCTGAATCAATCTCTTCCTCTGTAGAATGAAGGGGATGCGGCAAATATTGAGCCTTGGCCACATGCCCAGTGGGAGCCTTTGGGCTGGGGAGGCCCCGAGATTGCTGTAGAGTAAGTGACAGCAGCCCAGGCATCCCAGCCTCCCCCAGATGCTGCCCTGCCCCACCTCACTGCTGTCCTTCCCACTGCCTGGGACCCCTGCAGTCTGTCACCTGGGCTGGGCCCATGCGCCCCCACACACTGCAATACAGTCAGGTGCTCTTGCTCAAATGGCTTGCCGGGAAATCACTCCACAGCCAGAATGCCACAATTCACACTTATTACACCAGGCACCCAGGGGCGACAGCTCTGCAGAGTACAAGATGGCAGGGCAGGCTGGGGGTGGCATCACTGTGGTCTGGATCAGACTGCTGCCTGTCCTGGAGGCCAGTAGGGATGCCGAATTCCCTGCTCTACAAGGCCAACCTTAGAGCCTTAACCTTCCCTTCAGGGGCACTGCCCTGTCTCCTGGCATAGTGAATATGTGCTCACACACACACACACACACATGATCACAGGGTGCCCTTGTAGCCTCTATAACCTAGAAATGTCTTAAAGATCCGGGGAGAGTCAAGAAGCTCTCCAGACCCAACAAAATGCTGCTTTTATCCCTATAAAAACAGAAGGCCAGCTGCTGAGGCCTGACTCACAACGAGGCAAGCCTTAGAAGGTGAATCAAGTCGCCAGTGGTAAACCACAGCTTCCTTGGGGCCTGACCACTGAGGGACAGGACCGAGACGGCCTCTGTTACCTGAGAGGTGAGGTACCGATGGCAATGACACCACCATCAGCCTGGGCAATTCGACCTGGTAGATGCCTCCACCCCACGGAGCGTGTGACTTCCACAGCTTCCCTGGGGTATGCGGATAACAAAGGCTGTGTCCTCGCACTATTGTACAGCTGGGAAGGCCGGAAACCAAGCTACAGGAAACTGGTTGCTATGGTTTCCTCGAGTGTAATGCCATAGAAATTGCTTTCTAAAAAAAAATTTTTTTTTTTAAGATTTCTGTTTGTTTTTTTTTTTTTTCAGAGAGAGGTAAGGAGGGAAACATTTATTTCAATATTTGCTATAAGCCAGGCATTGGTCTAGGTTCTAAGTTCTCATACCAAACCACTATGTTTGGTGATAGTATCTTCATCTTGCAAAAGAAAACATAGAAGCTCAGGGAGGCTAAGATGCCGGCTCACGGGCACACAGCTGGAAGGTGGCAGAGCCAGTTTTGAGCCCAACACTGCCATACTCCAGCGCCTGCTTCTTTTCAAATACTTACACTGGGATCAGGAGATCCAGCAGCCCAGGTTATCCTTAGCATGAGGCCAGGCCCTGGAGCAGAGAGTGGGACAGGGCAACAAGGGGAGAAAGAAGGAGCTAAATCAGAAATTGGATAACTGAGGGGCGAGGACCCGGGTAGCTTCTGATGCACTAACACCAGGCTCTCAGGCTGCATGGAAGGATCACAGGACTTGGCATCAAAGGGCCTGGGGACAAGGTCCACTTTCCTCACTCTCAGATTGAGCCTCAGTTCCCACATCTCTAAAATGGCTGTAGCAATCCTATCTGCCTCATAGGGTTATTCTGAGAATTAAGTGAAATAATGAACGCCAAAAAACATGGCACAGAGTAAGAGTTCAGGAAATGTTAGCATTCTGGCTATTCTTACCATTATTAATTATACTATTTGTGAAAATAAACATGTAAATGTGGATTGCTATGCCAACATCAATTAATTTAAGGGGGACTATGGCAACTTTGGAGCTAACTCAGTGGAGGGACCCTGGGAATGACCATGAAGGTGGTCCATTCCACAGACTACATAACTGTACCCAATGGCCCAGACTTATTGGAGGATAAAAGGAGATGTCCTAACATGCATCTCCTAGTGAGAACAGTAGGCGGGCTAATGCCCCACAGGTATTTATTGAACAACTAGAATGTGCCCTGTTCTGTGCCAAGAGGAAAACAGGAATGCAGCATGACCCCTGCTCCCCAGGAGCTCACAGACTGAAAGACACAGGAAAGGCACCCACACTGACCATTCACTTCCAGATGGATGCCCGATACAGGGGGCACGTGCCTGTGTGTGTAAGGGTGGGCAGGGGAGACTCCTCCAAGAAGGGGACATTTAAATTCAGCCTTCAAAATACGTAGGAGTTTATCAAGTGAGAAGTGGGAGAGGGCCAGCTGGGAGGAAGGAACTACCCCTACGAAGACATCAGGGCATTTTGGGAACATGGGGTTAGAGATTCCAGGGTTATGCATGGGGTAGAGTTGGGGAAGTCTGAAGGCATGGGCAGCATGAGAGATGAAATAAAAAAGAGGGCTGTGGCCACGTTGCATAGGGCCTTTGGTCCTGTGCTAAGGATTTCCAACAGCAAGGCAAGAGAAGGAAGCTGCTGCGTGTGTGAAGGTGGTGACCAGGTCTACGGAGGCCCTGTGGGGGATGGGGCAGAAGCTGAGGGTGGAGGAAGAGCTGACCTTTATCTCAGGCTCTTACTTGCAGGTAGACACCCTGCTGAGCTCTTTGCATGGATTTTCTCCGTTAAGCCTCATCCAGTCTCCACAAGGTGGCCCAGCCATTCCCCCGTTTTGCAGATGTGGAAACTGAGGCCCAGCAAGCTTCTACAATCAGATTCAAACCTGGCACACTGGTTCTTTCCCCTCACAGGGGCTGCTCCATTTCCCTGTGCAGAGGGAACACATTTCGGAGAGGCCAGGAGAGAAGGCATGATGTCCAAACGAGGGCAGCGGGCCTGGGGATGGAAAGCCTGATGTCTCAGGCAGGGAAGTGAGGAAACACCCAGGAAACCCAAGACTCCGGAAACCTGCTCTCCAGGTAACCCCACTGACAGAAACTTCCAGCCGTCACCGTGTGTTCACTGAGACTGCCTTCTGGGCTGTCCCCACCTTTTCCTTGGAGAACGAAAGCCTGGCCACAGACAGCACCTCTGAGAACAAACTCCCCACTGCAAAGCTGGGAGAAAGGGGGAGGGGAAGTCACCCTTTCTCCCCAGGGGAATTCACTCACTCTCCCCTGGGGAATTCAACCTTCAGGGTTCATTGCTTGTAACTTTCCATTGAGAAAATTGCTGGTTGGGAGCTGCAGCCATTCCTGTCTGTCAAGGGGGCCCTCTGGCCCCAAGGCTGGCACCCAGGGGTGCTGTCTTCTAAACAGGAAGGAAGGTGCATGCACTTCCAAGAGTTGGTCCTTAAGTCCCTCTTGTGCAAAAGTTGCCCCAGACTGGAAATAGAAGTAACATCTGGGACATGGTGATTCTCAGGCCAGGGTCAGAATGTTCCTAGTTAGCTCAGGGAAGAAGTGGCTTCAAGGGCTCCTGATCAGAGGGAGCAGAGAGGTGAGTCGGATCAGGAGAGAGGGCCAAGGATGAGTTTGATGCTCAGCCAAGAGCTCCTTCCACATCCTGGGCCAGAGGCACTTGGCTGCGAGGTCCAGACCTGACGATGGCCAGAGCTGCTCTCCAAGTGCCCCTGAGTTGCTGTTACTTAATTAGCTCCATGGCCATAAAAGGCTGGCTGAGCTTGGAGGAGGCGCCTAGCCCCAAGAAGCAGCAAACTGAAGCATCATAAAAACACAGCCCCAAGAAGGGGAAAGGGAAGGGCCAGGTGGTAAATTCAAATCATCTTGGGTATGTTGTTTCTAGCGAAGCTGGGACTCTGCCCCCAAGCCCCAGGGTACCCAGGCTTAGCCGGTCATGGAGGGAAGGTTACACCTCCCAGGAGAAGAAAGAGGCAAACCATGGGCTTCGGTGTATGTGTTGTTTAATCAAAACCAAAAGATAACACACAAAAACTTTCAACCCCGCCATCCCATTTCTGAGGTTCCTGTAAAACTGACTACTGTGTCATCCCATATGTCCCTCTCTCCCTGCGTCAAGACTCTATGTGAGAAATTTGTTATAGAATTTAATGCCAAGGAAACTGTTCTCAGAGAAGTTGGGCTATCAGGGTGGTGAGTGAGAAAGGAGGCTTGGAATCAAACTCCTCTGAGTTTAAAGGTTGGCTTAGGCACTTAGCTGTGTGACCTTGAGGAAATCACTTCACCTTTCTGATCTTTGCAGTAAATGAGGATAATGATAATATCTTCTGAGAATTGTTAGAAAATTAAGATTCTGTGTGTAAGGCATCCAGCATAGTGCCTGCCATGTAGTAGATACTCAGTAAACATGGGCATATTGAATATATTAGTAGAACACAATGTAGCCTAACTGGTCCTGTAAATGGAGATAATATTTATCACCTCAGTGTTAGTCCCTTTCTCTTTCTCTCCCTGGCCTCTGCTTATGCCTATCTAGGTTGCTTGGAGGTTCAGAGCCAAGTTCAATGTTTAATCCAGCTTTTGGCTATGGTTGTTTCTGACTTCCTCTTTCTATCAACTATCCTGAATGCGTATAGTTTGTTGCAACCTGTTTCACATTCATTGTGGAGAAAGGCCAGGAGCAAATAAACAAATACAAACCCAAATCTACATTCTGTGCTGTAGACACCCTTTTCTGATCCTGTCTGCTTTTCTAAGCTCTAAATCCTCTTGTTTGGAAGGTCTCCTGGCCCCCGACCCTCACTGACCCAGAGACAGAGGGCACTTGACCTGCCCAAAGCCTAAAATATTTACTATCTGGCCCTTTACAGAAAAAGTTTGCCGACCCCTGGTCTAAACTGTTGAAACAAAGTCTGGAGGGGCAGGTGGGGCAGTGGAACTACTGGGATGAGTGGGGTTCAGTCTGACCCCAGGGAGCTTATCTGGCTGCAGAAGACAGGGGTCACAAAGAACAGGAGAGAGGGTGAACAATGCCACGTGCGGCTGGGCCAGAGGATACTGGAGGGAGGAGATTTCATGAAGGCGCCGACTTCACGGGGTGAGTAGGATTTCCACAGTCTCCATAAATAAGAGGTAGTCCCGGATGAAGGACAGGACACAAAAACTAAATGAAATGAGTCCCCATATAAAGAAGACGGTACCCGAGAAATCACTATCAGTTATGCAAGGACATGTACACAAATGCGTGCACATGCATGGACGTGCTAGGGATTGTCCATTATTTGTGATCTTTAAAAGCATGTACAAGTTTGTTGGTAGGACAAGAACAAGAGCAAACAGTCCAAAATAAGGCAAACTGTGAGAATTAAATCAGAGATAATAACAAACAGCACTAACTGATCACCACCCTTTTTGATGGTACGCTTAGATATAGCTTCAAAACACCTCTCAACTCCATCTCCAGCCCCTCTGTCCATTTGGAGCTAAAGCAAAAGATGTAACCTATTTGCCATCTTTGAACTAAATGGAACCCTGGACTCTTGGTCTTGGAGGAGAGGGGCCTAAAGTGTTGGCCTAGCCAGCAGGGCTACACTGGGGTGGGGGTAGGGACTGGAAAACGCATAGGGCCCTCCATTGGCTTCCCTGGCAGTCCAAGGTAGGCTGGATGAACCAGACTGTGGCTAGGCAGTAGTTAGGCCAAGGCAGTCAGGGAAGACAGGGTGTCATTATGTATCCACACAGTGTGCTTGGCGGTTGTTATTTCTTTATTAATAACTTCCTGTGGGCTCAGGGGTGCCCACAACCATAGCATCACCTCATTGGTGGCCCCATAGCCCAGCTGTAGCTTCAAAGGCTGGGCCTTCCTTTGGGTGCGGAGGGACCAGGCAATTAGCGCCCGCCTCCTCCCTCCTCTGCCCAGTGAGTCAGAGAGATGCTTGGTCAGCAGCCCTTTCTGCAGGCTGGGCCCCTGAGGACGGCAGACACCCTCAGTGTGAGGCTGCAGGTGGCCCGGGGTGAGGAGTGGCAGAGCGGTTGCAACCTTCAGCTTGGAGTGCGACAGAAGAGAGCATACTGTCCCCTTCCCACAGAGCTCCCTGCATACTGCCAAGGCGGGTGCCTCATTCCAGGGGCATTTCTGCGCCTTCCTTCTGGAGCTTCATGGAGTCCAGCAAGGCCAAGACTGCCCTGTGAGTTCAGGGTTAGGTGAGGAGGTGAGGGATTCGGCCTTGCTGGGGGAGCTGAGACCTAAGCAGAGAGATAAAGGCTCCAGGGGAGTTACTGAAGGTGAGAAAGGAGGCGAGGGCAGAGAACATTCTAGGCAGAGGGGACATGTATGATAGCACAGGCCAGACAGAGTGCATGTGCACCTGAGAAACTGAGGTTCAGAAAGTCTGGGTCATAGAACACAAGGTGGGTGTGGTGAGAAGGGGCTGATCTAGGTGAGCAAGAGCCAGATCCCAGGGGACTTTGTGGCAGCTGAACATCTGGACTTCCTCCTGCATTCATCAGGGGCCATACACAAGGAGTGGCATAATGAAATTAGGACTTTAGAGAAACTTGAAATCTGGAGGACAAGTGGACTACCAGGTCTGACCCATTGGGTGTCATCCAGGACAAGGGAGGAAGGAGTCCCACCCGTGTGGGCCATCACGGACAAGCTGGGTCCACAGTGGGCACTGGCATTGAAAGGATGTTGAAAGACCTGGAATTCCCTAAGGGAAAAGGGAACAGAAATAGTTAAGACCCTTCGACCAAACACAAACCACTCAGCCAGGTGCCTCTGGCTTAAAGTCCCTGCTTACAAGTACTGAGCTTCATCACAGGCAGGACGGCCCCACTGGGAGAGGATGAAGGCTGTGAGCCGCATGTCACCCAACGCCTGGCACTTAGTAGGTGCTCTACATAGTTAGCACTTATATAGAGCACCCTGTGCACAGGGCATTGCATTTTACATATATGTACTCCATTTTACCATCCCAAGTCTCCATGAGAGAGGTGCTATTGTTACCCACATATCACAGGTACTAACTTTGAGACTCAGTGAGGGAAAATAATTTGCCCAAGGCTCTACAGCTAGTAAGTGGTGGAGCCATTTTAAGTGAATGAGCGAAGGAAGGCAGAAAGGAACGAGACAGTTCATCTGAGGCTCAGGAATAGGAAAGTGAGAAGAAATGGAGCTGAGGAGACCAAGGGGATGGCAGTGAGTGTAGGGCTCTGAGGTGTCTGGGGCCTGAGGGGGATGGGCAGTGGAGCTCACCTCGTGCAATTAAATGACTTTCTGTACAGAAAGACCCAGGACAGCTTCTGACACCAACAAACAGCTCAACGAATCTTAGCTGCCAGCTGCATGGTCTATTTGCAGCTGGTGCATCTTCTCGAGCTCTCCGCCTCTCTAACTGCTGCATGTGGTGGTCATTTGCCCAATCCTCTATTCATCCATCTATCCACCTGCTCATTCTCCATTTTACTGGTACTTCAAGATGATGGACAACAGAAAAATTCCCAACAGTTCCTAATTGTGCCCCATAGGCCTGTAGTATAGAGGGAAATCACTTGTTTAAAATGAAGCAAGATGTTCTTCTTAGTCACATCAGTTCTTCCTCGAGAGCAGCCTATTTAATAGACTAAGGGAGACTGACCCAGAAAGCCAAGGGCCTTACCTCTCACTCTCCAAGCAGATAATTGATGGGAAAGAGCCTAAATTCTGGGAAGTCACAGATTGGACAGCGGAGTAAGGTGGCTCAGAGTCTCCTCCCTCAGCCATTGAAACAGGGGTGAGCCAGGGGCCTGAATGAGGAGGGGTAGAAACAGAGCGATCCCACCCTGGGCTGTGACACTTCCAGATCATTACTGAGCTGCAAACACACTTCAGATCACCACTGTAGAACCCAAGGTTGCATTTTAAGGCAATTAATGGAAACAGCATTCCCATGGGAAGTACAGGTCTTATTTATACGTGATATAAAAGGTTCTCTTTGATACATTCCAGAAGATTTCCCTTCCTGCTCTGCCTGTTCAGATTCCTTCCTTCTTCTGTCCCCTTCCTTCCACAGAGGTGGTCCTCAGAGGACAGGGAGAAGAGATGTTCAGTGGTCTGTGGGCCCAGGCTGGGGGAATTTGGGAGGCTCTGGTTAAAACAGGCTCCAAAGGAACTGAGAGGCAGAAGGATAGTGGCTGGGAGTGCTGGAAAAAACAAGCAAACAAACACCCTGAGATGTATGACTGGATTTTAAGTCCCTTTCACAGTATTTGAGAAATAGAAATTAAGGATTTGAGTCATATGGAACTTCCTTTCAGCTTCTCACCTGTGTTCTTTTAACCATGACATTGCGCTGGGTCTGAAGCCCTGGGATGCTGCTTTACAAACTACTTTCAGCTAATCTCCTGGCAGAAATAAATAAATAGATGAAACTCTATAAGACGCACATTGATACATGTCCAGTGAGCTCTCAGAAACGATGTATCCACTTGCCTTATTTAACTGTTTATTCATCAGTTCAATCAACAAGCTCATAACAACCACTGAGCAGGTTCTAGGCCCTGTCCTGGTCATAGGGAACCCAGGATGATTCCTCCCTGAACCGCCCAGGCCCAGTCCTGGGCCGTACTGCCCACCAACTGAGCTGCCTTCTTACCCTCACTCTCTTTCCCTGACTCCTGGTGCCCCCAAAGCACACCCCTGAGTATTGGCTGTCCCCACTAGTGTAGTCCAGCCTGAAGAAGCTGCCGAACTTCTACCAGTACCCCTAGTAAGACACCACATTGTAATTACTTTTTCATGCATTTGACTTCTCTGCCTGACAATGACAAAGCCAAGGGCTATATCTTCCTCAGCTTTAAGCCCCGGAACTCCGTACAGGGCCTGGCACAGAGCAGACCTCAGTAAATAACTGGAATTTCAGAATATCTGTTTGGTCCCATTCCATCAGCCAGCAAATCAGGTGCATCCTATGTGGAAGGCACTGGCTCTGAGGCCAGCCAGTGACCGTGGTGGGCGCAATCACTGTGCCCAAGAGCCATCAGTGTCTTGTGGGATGGACCATGGGATCAGGGAGAAGAGAGGCTGAATCTAGTCTGGGGCATGAGGGAGTTGGGATGGTGTGGGAAGTAGGCTAGGGAACGCCTGCTGGAGGGAGTGACATTTATATCAAGTGGGAACTAGCTAGAATCAGCAGTTTTCAACATGGGATGCATGTAAAAATAACCTGGAGAATGATATAAAAATACTGGTAACAGGGTCTCACCCCACATGCTCTGATTCAGTTGGTCTGGGGTGGGGTCATCATCTTCCTCCCTCCCTTCCCCTTTCTTCCCTTTCCTTTCTTCCTTCGTTTAAAAAATATTTTATTTATTTATTTATTTTTTTAGAGAGAGGGGAGGGGAGCAAGAAAGAGAGGGAGAGAAACGGCAATGTGTGGTTGCCTCTCATGTGTCCCCTACTGGGGACCAGGCCTGCCACTCAGGCAAGTGCCCTGACTGGGAATCAAACTGGCGACCCTTTGATTCGCAGACCAGTGCTCAATCCACTGAGCCACACCAGCCAGGGCCTTGCCCTGCCTTGCCTTTTTTTTTCTTTTTTCTTTTCTTTTCTTTTTTCTTTTTCCTTTTCTTCTTTCTCTCTCTCCCTCTTTCTCTCTCTCTCTTTCCCCTCCCTCCCTCCCTCCCTCCCTCCCTTCTGAACCTCATCAAATAAGTCTAATGTGCAAGGCCAGAGCAGAGCCTCGTTACACTGGATGAAGATGGAGGTGGAGGAATAGGGTGCAGCGAGCATGTGTGTCAGTCCTAGGCTGGAAAGTGTGCAGCAGAGTCTTAGGAACTACAAGCACAGGGATGTAGAGGTGAAGACGGGGAGAGACGTCATCTCAGACCTTGCCCTCGGTGCCACCGAGTCCACAGCAGGACACCACAGCTGTACTAGCTGCCCGGGAAACTACTTGGCTGTCAGGGGGGAAAACACATATTCAGGGCTCAGGCCACCTGTGCTCAAGGCCATCACCCCAAATCCCCCTTGACACTAGTGATGCTTGAGTGGTGGTTACTCTCTGCTGCATCTAGGGTGCTGGAAGAGGCTCTGTGAAGAACTCCTAGCCAGGTAGGGATTGTGATGGCACCAGGAGTGACAGTTATTTTCTGACTGTAGCCACTCTGCACCACCCCAGATACTGATGGAAGGAAACCAGAACCTCTGCAGGTGCGGCCAGCGAAAAAGCCACGTGACATGGGGGGAATTTGGCGGATACTTTGGAAAGGGCATGTGACTTTAAACTAGAGAGAACCGGGTTCAAATGCTGACCCTGAAATGCTGCCATTTGAACTCATCGTTATCAATCTCTTTTAACAGTAAAGTTCAGTTTTATTGTATTTGCAGAAGGGGATTTATAATACCTCCCTGTAAGCCTATGAAGGATTTGACAATAGCAATGGGAAAGGTCCAATTGTCTAAGACAGAAGGTTCTTATGATGATGATGATGGGGTGATAATGGTGAGAATGGTGATATTTAATTCTTTGAAATTATGTTGTGATCCATGACCTTAGAATGATATAACCTTCAATCCTGGTTATCATTGATCATAAATATCATATTCATATTTTATGCTTTGGTTGATTAAAAAAGTTCTTTACATGAAGAATGATAAAAACACTCTGCCAGTGCTTCATTATTCAATTGATTCTATCATGCTTTGCTGCTCTTCCAAGAGAAGATGATAAAAATTTTTATGGTGAGAAGCGTGAGATATATTTGTCCTCAACACTATGGCTTGTGAATCAGAAATCAAGGGATAATAATAGTAATGAAGACTGAGTGCCTATAGTTCTTACAGCTTTTACATAGATTGATTTTAACATGAGCAACAACCTTTCCAGGTAAATATTAATATCTCCATTTTACAGAATAGCCAGTTCCACAGAAAGAACAAGCCACAAGGCTCTTCCTGGGTCGGGCTTCCCAAACAGAGCTGTTGCGGGGAGAAGGGGAGGCAGCCACCCCCTCAACCACGCCCCATCTGCTTCCCAGCCTCAGAGGCAGCATTGGCTCTCAAGACCTGAAGGAAGTGCTGGGTATTGGTGAGCTGGGGAGGAAAAGAGGACCCTGGTGGGTTGTCTGCAGCCCAGATGGCTCCAGGAGCCACAGGGTAGGAGCTGCTCTCCCTGGAGTGGGCACAAGCATGTCGTTTGCCTTCTCAGGTTTATTAACAGATCATTTTTGGTGCCGATCTCTGCAATGGCTTTCTCTCTGGTTAGCCCTTTAGCTCGGCCTCTCAGGCCTGGGGTTATCCCTTCCCAACTATGTTCCCCCCACCCCCACCCAGAAAACACAGCACAGGTGATATGCTTCTTGGCTTTCAAGTTTCACAACACCTAGCTCTGAATTCCAGTTCTGCTACTCACTAGCTATGTGACTTCAGCAAGTTACTTAGTTCCTCTGAGTTCTGGGTTTTATTCTGTGAGATGAAGATACTCTATTCCTCATGCAACTGCTTTCAGGTTGAACATGAGCATGGATATAAATACATCTTACAATTTGCAAGCACATAGAGGGCAGTGAATGCATGTTGATCCATTCCCTCTCTTTCCTTGAGCAAGTGGGGCTCAACGTTCTCCTCCATGGCTAGTGTTTCCTGGCATGTTGCTACTGGTTCAAACTGTAGCAGGCCGAGGCTCAAGATTTGGGTGATACCAGCTCTCAGCTTCCACCGAAATTCAGAGTTCTGTAACCCACCCCTTTAAAAAGCTTCCGAGAAGCTTTACAGATGGCAGACTCATTTCTCCTGTTCTGGGAGGGAGACTCACTTCTCCAGTCAAGCTTGTAACCGTCATACTGGTTTGGGGGAGGAAGTGCTTCTCTAAATGGCTCTAAATTAATCTTGGACTCATGACCTCTCCATTAATATCCTGCAGATCAGTCACACCTGGGCTGGGGCATGCACTGTGACTACTAAAGGCTCCAGGTCAGTGACAGGAAAACGCAGGCGGTGCCAAGAAACTGGCAAATCTGGTTTGTCTTCACTTTGGCGTCCCCAATAGCTGCCTCCATGTCCAGATGTGGGACCTGCATCCATGTGACAAAGTGTCAACTTTCTCCTCCCACTCAAAAGCGCTTTCAACCCAAAGAGTCTAGGCTAAAAGAACGAGGCCCAGAGCAGGATTCAAGGGCCACTTGGAAGCCCACCTTTCAAGTCTGGTCTCCTCCAGTGATTGAGTCTGGCGTTCACCCGCTTCTTGAAGGTGGTTCCTGTACAGTTGTGGCCTTACCCTGGGAAGGAAGAAAGGTTTCATTTCATGCAACAGAGCATGTCAGTGGGTAGTGGCTTTCTGGAGCTCTGTGCTGTGGAAACTGAAGCTGCACCTGGTTCCACAGGAAGGAGCGCTGTCATTAATGAGTATGTCTCCACGGGTATGGCGGTGGGGCATGGCAGCTGCATGGTACACACTTGTCATCCCTGCCCTATGGTAGAAAACATGGTATTATAATCGAGTCCATATGCCCAACATCAAAAGTGTGTGGATGTTACTATACGCGAGGCCTTTTGCTCTGCTGAGAACTTTGATGGCATCTGAGATACAAGAGGAGGTTGGGAGGTCAGGGTTGGGGACTTGAGTTGTTCTGAATAACAGAGAGAAAATACGGGATTTTCCATGCTCACCTGGAAGGAAGGAGATGGGGATAAGAAATGAGAGTGGGAAGAAAAGAATATGCTACTAGTATGGTTTAGGGTTGGGACACCATTCGGTGAGGCAGAGAATCAAAAATTGACACCCATCAGGAGTGGGAGGCAGGGATCACAGGAGCGGTTTAGAGAACAAGTCTGGAGTCAGACTGCCTGAGTTCAGTTCCTTGGCTCTGCTACTTCCCAACTGTGTAAACCTGAACATATTTCTTACCCTCTCTAAACCTCAGTTTTATTTGTAAATTGGGCATATCGACAGTGTCTAATTCATAGGGTCGTGTGGGCAATAACGTCAAATAATACTGTATATGTAAAATGCTTAGCACGATGCCTCCCATATAATAAGCACCCCATAAACAACAGCTTTTGTTATTTTTATTTATCACACACAGGATCTAATATTCAACATGAAAATGCATGCACTTCTGAAATATATATCCCTTCTTTGTCTCACCAGTAAATCTTTAATATACTCTAGACATGTATGCATAGTCTTGTGTGAAAGAGAATGAATTTCCAATGCAGAAAATGTGATGCAGAGTCAACATGGGCAGGATGGAAATTTAATAAAATGTGATTTGCTCCCTGATACCCCCACATCTTAAAGTCAGGAGACCTGGGTTCCAATCTGACCTATGCCATTAATTCAGTGAGTACCTTAGTCCCCTATCCATTATATGAAACAAATGTCATGGGTCCTACCTAACCACAGATTCCCATTTGAGTAGGATGGATACAATAAAGTAACATAAAATTAACAATGAAATCCATTGAGTACTAAGTGTCAGATTCTGCTAAACATTTTCACATTTGTTCTCTTATTTAATATCATAATAACTGTTCACACTGGCATAATGTCCTCACTTCTCACACAAGGACACTGAGACACAGTATATTTAAGGGACTTGTCCCAAGTCATACAACCAGTGAGGGGGAAAAGCCAGGATTACAATACAGGCCCGCTGGCCTTCAAACTCTTACACGTCTTCACACCTTAGCTTCAAAAGCCCTCTGACAAGTTTAAAAACACCATACAGACAGAAGGTACACATACCTCTTATTATTATGCTATTTTTGCCTTTGAATCATTTCATCAAAGCTAGTGTCAATAGTGAGGTATAGCAGCAATACCCCAAAACTGGAAGCAACCCAAGTGTTCATAAATTGATGATGGGGAAACAAAATGTGCTATATCCATGTAATGGGACACTATTAAGCCTTAAAAAGGACTGAGACTTGACACATGCTACAACATGGATGACCCTTGAAGACTTGTGCTAAGTGAAGTAAGCAAGTCACAAAAGGACAAATATGGTGTGATTGCACTTACGTGAGGTATCTAGTGTAGCTGAATGAATAAAGACAGAAAGTAGAGCAGTGGTTGCCAGGGGCAGGGGGTGGGGGTCAGGTAGAACATTTATTGTTTAATGGATGCAGAGTATCTGTTTGGGAAGGTAAAGTTCTGGAGACGGAAGGTGCTGATGGTCATACAAAAAAGCGAAGGGGCTTGATGTCACTGAAGTGTACACTTAAACATGGTTAAAATCGTTAATTCCATGTTATGTGTATTTTACCACAATTTAAAAAAGAGAGTGACAAAGCATAGAAGTTCCACTTCCCCTCAATTGTTATAATGTTTACACAGAAATAGGCTGTTCTTATTATTGCTACTATAATTAGAAGGGCAATTCTCCATTCCGTGCTGGGGCCATGCCACCGTGACACTCATATCAGGAATTTAGAGCGGCAGACATATGTGGTTTAGAAATTACATTCAATATTAAAGTTTTGTACTTAGAAATAAAAGAGTTACCTATTCCTTCTATAATACACCTCCTCCAAATCCTGCAGGCTGGTGGGACATGGGCTCAGAAGAGTGGAGACACCCTGATTCGAGGAGTCTGAAATCCAAGGTGGCTGGGTAACCTCTGGCTTCTGTTAGGATCTGCTGCCCTCTCCCCAGTGCTTGCCTTCCCCAGGGCCCTGCAGACCTCCAATTACTCTCAGCATCGCTAGCATTACTGTCTCGCACTGCCTACCTGCCTTCTTCCACGCCCTACCTCTTGTTGTTGTCTGGATGTCAAGTTCATGAGCCTGTGAATCATAATGTCCAGGCCAGGAAGCAGTGAGTGATAGTAGTGACTCATCACAAGCCACACCAGAAAAGGAACCAGACAACACAGGTGATGAGCTCGCAGATGGGGACCCCACCCGCCACCGGGGAGGTCCAGCCCTGCTCAGGCAGCCCCTGCGACACAGTGGCCTGGTGAAGTCAGCAGAAAGCAAGCCTGTTCCCTTCTGTCCAGCAGTGGTGTTTGCCTGGCCTTTGCTGTGCTGCCTAACCTCATGTTTCCTGGGGCATTGAACCTGTGTTTACTTTGAACAGCCCCCCTTGCCAAGCTCATGCTGGGGAAGGGAACACAAACAGAGAAAGAGGGACACCTGCGGTTCTCCTCCCCAGAACATTTTCTTTCCAAACAAAAGTTGCTTGCCTCAAAAGTCTCAGTTCTTCAATGGCAGGCAGAGAAGTGATCAATAGACTACTACTAATAATTTTTAGTCTTTTTTTCTATAGTGCTCCCTATACTCAGGTATTATCATAAGCACTTTATACAGAGTAACTCACTGAAACCTCACAAGAACCCTGTAGATCAAGGACTCCGTTCTAATGATAGGGAAACTGAGGTCCTCAGGGACTGAGTCACTTGCTCAGGGCTACATTGCTAGTAAAGGGTAAGGTCACAATTTGAACTCAGGAAGTCTGGCTTGGGCATCTTACCTTCAATGTCTGAAAAAAACTGAGCTCCAGATGAGGGAGCCCTACTTCATTCCCCAAGTCCCCACCTGTGCCCCAGATCTAATACTGTAATTCTGTCGCCCCATGCCCCGTCCCTGATCTGATATGTCTTTTGCCTTGCAGCTCATATCAATCCATGAGCTTTGTCTTGTTGATTCTACCTCCTAAATATATCTCAAAAGTGTCTCCATACGGTCCAGACCACCATCATCTCTTGCTTGAATCCCTGCAATTTCCCGTTAAGAGATCTCCCTGCTTCAGTTCTGACAAGTCTCCTCCCAGTGCGCTTTCCATACATGAGCCAAAGTCGCCTTTCATTATCATAAGCTCGAGATGTCGCCTCCCATCTGCCAGGTCCTACTTAAAACCCTTTCCAATAGCTTCCCATTGCACCACCCCCTTCCCAGAGCCCACATGGCCTGACACTCTCTGGTCCTATCTTAATAACACTTCCTTTCTCCCTCGCCCATCACTGACTCCACCTGAACTGGCCTCCAACATTTGCCAAGCTTCCCCCAGTACTTGGCCTTCACACACAGTCTTTTGTCTACCTGGTCTTGCAGGCTCCTTTTCATCCCAGAGGTCTCTGGTTTAAATGTCAGCTCTTTACAGTCACCTTCCTTGACTCCTGTTACTACTAGATTCTCCTGTTACTGTTATAACATCCAACTTGAAATTGTATACTTGCATTTCTTTATTTCTCCGTTTACTCATCATTTTCCCCTGCCCAACTATAAGCTTCACAAGATCAGGGACATGTCTATTGAAGTCACCAACGTATGTTCAGGGCCTAATATCATAATAACAGAGCACACTTGAGCTGCTAAGTAGGCATTTGTAGAATGTTTTCGCTGATTTCCATCTCCCTCAGGACTAGGGCAGAAATGAATGTGCCAGGTTTCCTGACGCTACAACCTTCTTCTGGCCCCAGCAAAGCACACTTGATTCCGTATGTCAGCTCAGGTCTAACCAGTGGGGTACTGGCACATCAGCTTTCCCTGGGGCGGGGTGGGTGGGGGGGAAATCCCTGATTTGCAGCATTTGCTGATTTCCGTGGTGTGAACATTCCCACTGAAGCTGATTTCAAGCAATCAGGGTGATGTTGGTGAATGCAGAGTTGGGAAGAAATGCATGCAATTGGCCCTTGTCAGCCAGCGAGAGCCTGCTCTGGCACACGGCTAGGCTCATCCAGGCCTAGAGCCCACCTGATCCTCAGTAAGGGGGTTCAGGGGGCCTGACTTCCACATGCAAAGGGCTCAGCACGAAGCAGACTCTTTGCCAGCTCCACCTTTGACCAGGTGGCAGGGGTCTGGTGCTATGGTTGGTGGTTCAAAGTTTGGACTTTGGTGTCTGGAATGTAGCTCCCGCTGCCTTCCAGCTATGTGACCTTAAATAAATCAAATAGCCTTCTAAGTCTCACTTTCTTCTTCTGTGGAGTAGAGACAATAATGGAGAGGATGTAGTTGAGTTTCTATGTGTTCATTGCTCACTATAGAGCAATAGTTAAAAGCCTAAAAAACTCTGAGCCTGGGTTCAAATACTGGTTCTACCACTAATTAGATGTGTGACTTTAGGTAAATTACTTAACCTCTCTGTGCTTAAGTTGTAAAATGGAATAATAATAATACCTACTTCATAGAATTGTTGTGAAAATTAAATAACTGAATACCTGTTGAAAGTCATGTTTTCTCTCTATTAAGAGAGAAAAAGGAGAAAGAAAGGGTGGGAAAACATATTTCTGTCCACGAACCCAAGCCCATCCAATCAAAGGTGCTCCAGGTCTGGGGGAAGCCTTGCTTTCTCACTACGTATTATGGTTGATTTGGAGAAATGTCCAGACACACTTCCTCCCTGCCAATGCTTGACCTGCTTTGTCTAGCACAAAGAAAATGCTATTATGGTTTGGGGTTAAATGTTAATAGTACATATAAAAGTCCCTAATGCTAATGTAGTGTCTAATATACAGAAGGTGGTTGATACACAATGGCTTTCATTATTAATAATATTTGATCTTACACTGTTGTCCCCAGCTCAAGTCCCCACCTGTGCCCCAGATCTAATACTGAACCTCTATCACCTGATGCTTCTGTCCCTGATCTGACATGTCTAAAAACCTGCTCCCCTCTGTCATCCCAGGCTCCCCTTCCTCGTGAAGTCTTGATGCTTGGACCTATTGCTTGTGGCATTTTCTCGGGACACTCAGCTCTTCTGCGAGCGCCCCGACCCACTTACTGCTTGCATGGGGCTCTGGAGCCCCAGGGCGTCAGATGAGCCTTGTTTGGTGGGTGAGGGACATTAGCATAGTCTTTTACTCAAGGCCCTCGCCAGCTGGTCTACCCTCCCTGTTCTCCCTAACCCATGTGTTCCTGCCCTTCTCAGAATATAGGGTAGAGTACTTACAGAGAACCTCAGGATGTGGGCACTACGAGCGTGGTGAGAAATGGGTGATAACTCAGATATATGCACATTTCCCTAATAGACAGAACCCACCTGAAGATGAGCCCCCAGAAATGTGGCATAAGCAAAAGGGCATACGCATTGAAAGATGTCTTGATTTCAAACCCTCAGCTGGATGCCTACCCTTTCTGAACCAAGGCTTTTTTATCTATTAAACGTGCAAAATAAGTTCTACCTGCTCAGTGGTACAGAGAAGTATAAACCAAACAAAAATCTGTGTGTACCGGCCGTAAATTAGATGCTCATAAAGGAGTGGTCGTTATGAAATTCTTCCCAATCTACCCCAGACTCTCCTGCTTTTTCCAACACTAAATGCTGGAGGGTGAGGTTGAGACCTTGGCCTTACTTTTCTCTATTCGTCCTCTTTAGAAGTTCCTATGGGTTTTTTTATACTCAGATTTATATCCCCAGCCCAGACCTCTCCCCTCAAGTCTGAATCTGTAGAGCTAACCCCCACTCAGCAGCACCACTTGGATGTCTTTAGATGGTGTCTACCCGCCCCTCAGCAGGCTTTCCCTCCACAGCGTTCCCCATCCAAGCAAATGGCATCTCCATTCACCCAGTTGCTCAGGCTGAAAGCCCACATGAGAGCCTTGATTCCTCTGTCTCTCACACCCCCATCCAAACACGGTCAACACTACCCCTAGAATACATCCTGAACCTGATCACTTCTCAGCTTCTCCACTGTCACCACCTTAGTCAAGTGACCATCATCACTCTTGGTGCTGGGTGCAGATGCTGAGTCAGCAGCTGTGTGGTGAGGACTGTGGGTCTGGCATTTCTAGCATGTTCCAGGTGATGTGGGCATTGTCAGGTCCCTGGACCACATCGAGAAGACTCTAACAAGTGTCCACACTTGCCCTCTCACTCCTTAGCAGCCAGAGGGTTGTAAAATATAAATCAGATCAAATCACTCCCCTACTCAAAACCCTCCCCAAAGTCTTCCCTTTAAACACGGAGTGAAATCCAAAGCTTTAACATGGCCTGCACCCCTCAGCATGATCTGGTTCCTGGGGTCCCTCCTCAATCTCATGTCTGAGTGTCTCTCCCTTGCTCACGGTACTTCACCACATGGCATTCTTTCTGTTCCTCAGACAGACCGCGCTGCCCCCAGGGTCTTGTGTGTGCTGGTCCCTGTGCCAGAGGAACGCTGAGCTGGAGAATCCAGGGTAGCATGAGGCTCCATGAAAACAGGTGAGATGGAGTCCCTCGTGAGACGGAGATCAGCCTTCACCACTGAAAACTGACCCTGGAGCTCCTCCTACAGCCATTCTCGCTGGAATGGAGGTCACCATGCACTGTCACTCGGCACTCTGCATTTTGTCATTTCTGTTTGCTATTTGGAGAGAAACTTAGCTTGAAGCTGTGATGTGAGATAACCACAGTGCAGCAAAGACAAATCACACTGCTGAGCCCCTGCATCAATGGGCAGGTCTTCCCAAGGCACATGTCCTGCAAATGATGCCCTGCCCCCATCAGAATCCTGACTTCTGGGAAAATGAGGAAGCAGCTGGACAATCTTCTTTCTCCATCCAGGGACCTGGCGGCGTGCCAGACTGCTGTTGGATCCTTGCAGTCAGCTGTAACTTTCCATCCTGTCAGGTCATCCAGGCAAGAGGTGGAAAGCAAAGTAGCTCCACCGAGCGAGTGGCTCTGAAGTCTGCACTCAGGTTCAAGACCCAGCTCTGCCAGCTAGGATTGTGCTACCATAGGCAAGTCCCATAAGCTCTCTAAGCCTTGCGTTCCTTGTCTATAAATTGGGCAGGACAGTGGTTTGCTACCTCGGAGGATTATAAATGTGTTCACATGCATCATGAGCTTAGCATGGTGCCTGGCACATGGTAAGCAACCAGTAAGTGCTAGCTATTTATTATCGCCATGCCTCATTATCTCTGGTTTCTTCCAATAACACAGCAACCGGGGTGGTCGAGTTGGATGGAAGTAGCGTGAGTTATGATGCCAGGCACGTTCAGGTTGGAATCCCAGTCCTGCCTGTCTGCATGTCTTTGGGCAAGTGGCTTCACCTCAGTTTTCTCATGTGCAAAATGAGAATATTAATAGCAATGTCCAGGGTGCATGAGGAACACTCACAAGTGCATGAATGTAAAAGGCCAGGTGCTTAGTAGTGGCCTAATACATGTTAGTCTCCCTCCCTCTTGTCCTCTTCTACCTCCCTCTGAAGCTTCCCTCTGCATTCACAGCACTTCTTTTCCCCTGTACTGTCACAGTGAATAAATGAATACATTAAGTTAGTGCGAGCAGATACTTTAGGAATCCTGGCTGGTACATCTCCCAGGTTTCACTGCCATCCATCATGAAACATTAACAAGAGCACTCAAAGAAACACAGTGCATCAGAGACAGAGCGGAGCTCTTCCATGGCTCCATGGCTCTTGTGCCAAGTGTCACATGTTATTAAAGGCTGAGGGCAGGAGACACTAAGATGAAGGGGAGCCCTAAGGAAGTGTGGACAAAGGATGGAGACTGAGATCCTGCCTGTGCAGAGCTAGGGTTGAATGCTGGGCAGCCCCTTGCCTTCCCCAGAGCTTTGCAAATAAATACCAATGCCCTGTAGACTCAGAAAAAGGTGGGAACAGCCTACACATCTATCAACAGGGGGCTAATTATAGAGATTATAGTCCATGTGAAGTATTCCACATTCTGCATCCATCAGAAGGAAAGAAGTGAATTTGTATGTGCTGCCATGAAAAGCTGCCAAGTGAAGAGCAAGGTGGAGAATGCTAGGTATGGATGGTTCCATTTATGCTTAAAAAAGAAAATAAAAGCTCTGTGGTTGTATATGGATATATATGCATGCAAACGCTTGCGCTGTGAGCCAAACTGTCACCTCCAGGCAGGGGGGAGGGGCCTTCTGGGTAGGCTGAAACCACACTTTTGCTTTCTACCATGCATACTTCTATGTTATTGATGGTTTTACACATGTATTGCTTGGGAAGTTAAGAGAGAAAAAGGAGAAAGAGAGGGTGGGAAAACAGATATTTCTGTCCACGAACCCAAGCCCATCCAATCAAAGGTGCTCCAGGTCTGGGGGAAGCCTTGCTTTCTCACTACGTATTATGGTTGATTTGGAGAAATGTCCAGACACACTTCCTCCCTGCCAATGCTTGACCTGCTTTGTCAGCACCTCTGCAGGCATTGCACTGCTTAATATCCTAGATTCATCTTCGTCAGCTCACTCCTTGTACCAGGATAGACCATGGTCTGCCGTTACAAGACAATACACAGAATACAATACAAACTCCTTACCGTGGTGCTCAAGGTCCTGAAGGATCTGGCCTAACTAGATACTCATGCTTCTAGCTCAGAAGGAAAGCATATCCTGTTACACTTTCTAATTCATCTTGCCAGAAAGGGTTTTTAGAAACAGATGCCATCTGTCAAGGCTGCCATCTGCCCTGACTTGGCTATGAAGGCCAAAGTGGACGACCAGCTGGTTTACCCACCTCGATTTCTCATTCGGGTCATCTGCAGGCTCTTAAAGAAGCAAGACTGGTAATAATAATTCAAATGAGAAAAACAAGTTCCCACGTGTGGACACTTTACCTCATGCCACATGGCGCTGCTTCCTGTATATTATATTACTCATTTCTTAGGGTGAGATTTCAAAGTGAACCTTGTATGCTCTCTTTACAGAGGAGGAAATTGAGGCTGAGCAAACATAGGTGAAAGGGGGTTCTTGACCTTTAGGCAGTACTGCCTCCCCAAGGCACCCTCTTTAGCAGGAGCTCACAGATGTGTGAGCACCTCTGCTGCACAGTGGCCTGTTGGGGTATGTGGTGAAGAACAGGTCGCATTATGGGTCCCCTTGTGCATCACAGTTCCTGGAGTCGCCAGTCCCTCTCGCCCACAGGGAGGTGCACCTGGGCCTCTCTTCTTCCCATGGGGCCTGACAGGTTGAAATTTTTTGAGTCAGGCTCTTATTGAATCTCTGTGCTCTTATAGGGCCCTTGAGAAAAGACATTCTTCCTAGAGATGAGCTGTGAAGAATGCCTTCCAGGGAAAAGCTCTTTGAGTGTTTCAAGAGGGTCTGTACAGCACACCTAATGGCTTTGTACAGCAAACCTGGGGGATGGTTTGTTTTCTCCCAAGAGCTGCCTTGAACTAAGACTCAGACGATGGGATACAGGTTCTGTCTTGGCCATCGGATCTGTGTGACCCTGAGCAAATAGCTCGCCCTCTTTCAGCTGACTTTATTGAGGAATAATGTTTTAATTTAAAAGGGGTGCACTTATAGAATAAAATGCACCCCTTTTAATTGTTCAGTTCTCTGAATTTTATAAATGTGACATTTCTACGACTACCACTACAGTCGAAATATAGGCGTTTCCATCAACTCAAAAGTTCTACTTTCTGCTTTTGGTCACTAAAGATTAAACTGGTCTTTTTCAGTATTTCATTAAGTTGGAATTATTCTGTATGTGGTCATTTTGTTTGCCTTTTATCACTCAACACGGTGTTTTCTGAGATTCACTCATGCATGTGTCAGTAGTTCATTCCTCTTCATTACTGGGTAGTATCCATTGTCTGATGACACCACAGTTTGCTTATGCATTTACTTGCCGTTGGACATTTGGATTGTTTCTGGTTTGGGGTATCACAAAAAAAGCTGCTAGGGTCATATGTGAACAAGTCTCTTGTGTAACTCTGTGTTTTTGTTTTTCTTGGTTACATGCCGAGGCATAGGAGTTCTGGGTCATGTGGATGTATTAGCTTATTTATTGTCACACAGTTTGGTAGGTTGGAAATCTGAAATCAAGGTGTTGGCAGGGCCATGCTCCATTCAGCAGATCCTTCAGGAATTCTGGAGGCTGAGTGTGGAGGGTCTGCAGTGCCTGAAGAGACGTGGGCTGTAGAGTGAGTCAGACCTGAGTTCAAATCCTGGCTCTGGCACATTCAAGTTACCTGATTTTGTGCAAGTTATTTAACCCCTTTGGGACTCCTCTTCTGTATCTGTTCATTGGGGAAATCAATAATATCTACCTCGTACTGTTGTTAAGATTAAGAATTTTCTGTTTAAAGCACCTAGCATAGTACCTAGAACAGAGCTGCTATTTGAAAATTGTTGAATGATTCCTTCTAAAATTGTGCCCATTAGCAGCTGCCCCTGGCCTGCCCCCACCCTAAAATACACTCCATCATAACCACACCCCGGAAGCTCTCCAAGCTCTGCACCCTAACTCCTCTGAGAACATCCTCCCTTCTGACCTCTGACCTCCAGCAGTTTTGGGTATGTGGAGCACACCACTGCTGGGCCTCAGCTCAGACACAGTTGTAAATCCGCATTTGTCTGCACAAAAGACACAAAGCAGGAGGAAGCCAGCCTGCCAGGCTTTTCCAGCCCCCTTTCAAACAATCCTGATGTGCTGATAAGAATATCTGTATTAAAAGAAGCAGAGCCCCAACCTGCAGCTCCGTCTTTTCTTAGCCAGCTTCACTCTGCAGCCCCTCAAGGTCAGGAATGAGAGGCGATTGGAACGCCAACCACGTTTGCGTGAAGTCACACTCAGAGATGCTGGGTGTGCATTTTCTGACGTTTGCCAGGGAGGCTATTAGCATTTCTGCTGATGGGACTGAAGCCCCCAGCCCTGGCCTCTCGCTCAACCCCACTTGCAAAGCCAGGGGATAATCTGCAAGGCGGGCACAGCTCCAGAGAAAAGCTCTCTGTCAGGCACTGCCATCGATCCAGTGCAGCACCGCTGCCCTGGCAGCCAACTCGACTTTAAAGGACACTGCGGTCAAGTCAGAGGCTGCCCCTGTTCTCTGCCTTGCAGTTGAACTTGGTTTCTCATTCTTATCTTGTCTTTTATCAGCTGGGTGACTTGGGGTGAGTCCCATAACCTATCTGGGCTTTGGTGTCCTCGGTTATAAAATACCAGTTACTTTTTCACCCAAAGAGTTGTAAGGATAATGAAATGGTATGGGACTTTGAGTCACATAGCAAGTGCCTGGTGGATAGTAAAAACTCAGTAAGTGCTAGTTCCCTTTTCTTCTCATCCTTCCCCAGCCTGTTGATGTGCCTTATCTAACTCTGCCTACAGTTAGCTACCAGACTAGTGGTGGTGAACATCTGGTACTCTTAGCACCTCAAACTCTCACAGGGCTGTGGCAGACATTACTAACCTGTCCTTGGTGTTGCATGGTAGGCGGAATTATGGCCCCCCTAAAGTTGTCCACATCCTATACTTTGAAATCTGTGAATATATGCTATGATGAAAGGACTTTGCATGTGTGATTAACTCAAGGGTCTTGAGTTGGGGGGATGAGGCTGGTTGATCTGGGGGAAGGGGTACCCCATGTAACCACAAAGATCCTTCAAGCTGGGAGTTGATGTCAGAGAGAGGCCATGTGGGAGAGACCAGAATGACCACTGCTGCCTTTGAAGATGGAGGAAGGGGCCACACACCAAGGAATATGACTGGCTTCTAGAATCTGAAAAGGGCAGGGAAGCAGATTCTCCTCTAGAGTCTCAAAAAGAACGCAACCCTGCTGACACTTTGACTTTAGCCCAGTGAGACCTGCGTTGGACTTCTGATCTCCAGAATTAGAAGAGAATAAAGTCGTTATGTTCTGAGCAACCAAATTTCTGTAATTTATTACAGCAACAATAGGAAACTAATATACTGCTCATTCCCACCCCCCCACCCTCCCCCCACAATAACGTACTTGGCCTGAGAATTCTTTTCTGTATAGGTCTGTAGGCAGCCACTAGGGAGGAATACCAGATGTGACCTTCAGTTAAGGCCTCACCTGGGCCACGTATAATGCCATACACGGGTTCATCTTGCAGTGCTCTGGCTATAGCCTGCCCTGGCCTGGTGGCCCACGCCAGCTACCTACTTTCTCCTTAGCTTGAAACCCAACAAGCTGAGGTCCACACCCCAGCCAGCTCTAGACTTCTTCCTGCACGCTCAGACCCCTTAATGGCCCTAGAAAACAGACGACTCTTTTCTAGGGCTTTATTCTCAGGGTTCCAGCAAGGGCCTGGCTTCTGTGGCTGCCCCGTGACCCACAGCTGGAGGATCCCCTGAGAAAAAGAACCCACACGAAGGGCTGGATCAGAAGGAATGCAAGGCCACAGCTGCCTCCTGGTTCCCACTTCCCTCAGCTTCACTGCAAAGGTCTTTCACCACAAGAGGTTATATTAGATGCATACATTCATATCCACTGGCCTCTGGTCACCATAAGAACAAAGGTTTCTTGCAGCAGCACCCAGCACCAAGGGATACTTCCTATGAAGGGACAAAGGGTCCCAAATAGAGATATTTTCCTTTCATTTGTGAGTGTGGAGGGGCCATAGACAAAGACAGACTCCCAAGGGATGGGCACCAAAGGGGAGAAAATAATGACTTATAGTTCAAAACGCCCAAAGGTCAAGCATTTACCCCAGCATCCATCTCTGAAGTTCATCCCATGCAAATGTAAGCACACATACATTTTTCTGCTATATGCAAACACCACCCCCTTCTAGGACAACCTAACCCACAGAGAGATAGCCATGTGCACATGTGTGCGTGCACACCACCCAACACACCAATCCATGGGTATATGCGCACACAGGCAAGCCTGGGCATCAATGTACTCATCCCTGCAATGGAAGAGCATATGCAGAAGTATCACAGTGCACAGGCACTGGGTACCTATCCACCAACACTTAGACACGAGAGTGTTTGACTACGTGGAGGTGGTTAAGTCCCAACTTCATGGTAAGCCTGTGCCTAAATATAGCATGCATACTTAGAAGCACTGGTGGCCCATCCTCCTGTGGCGTACACATCACTGCACATAGAATCAACATCTCAGAACCATGGTGATCCCCCCTTCGTGCACACGCCCAAGGCTCACGCCAGATGGACAGCCATGCGGAATGCAACCTGGCACACAGTCTCCAAATGTCTTCATGAAAACAAGCAAAAGCCAAGTAAATAGAAGCAAAGGCCTTTGATGTTTTTGTTTCTGCTGCAGGACTGCCACCTGACTTAAGGGGCTGACTGCTGCAAGCTGCCCACTCTCGCAGCAGGCAGCCCCTCTGAACACAGGGTGGTTGGTGTGCACTGACAGCATGATAATCATTTCCCAGGAGCCTTGGGTGCCCACATTGGCACGTGTACACACACACATACACACAAACACACACCCCTGACTGTTTGCAGCTGCTTTTTCTTTTTAAATCTCTCATAATACACTTTGCAATTCAGCCCCCCAACCCCCGCTTGGCTGGGCTAAACTATTTCTGGAACTGGCACAGATGCTGAGAGCAAAGATATTATTCAGAGATGCTCAACGGAGATCAAGGCTGCTTAATCAAAGCTGTCGACTCAGTGCACAGTGCCTTGGCGCATCCAGAGCCCAGGTGGAGAGGAAGGAGTCAAAGCAGGTAACATAGGAGACAGAGAGAACCCTGAATTGGAACTCCAGGTCCAACAAGAATGGAGCCATCAGACTCAGGGAGGTACTCCTGAGGTCACCTAAGTCCCAAGTTTGTCTCTCTGTCCATCTCCAGACAGAAGTCTGCTCAAAACAGCCCCATAAAGGGGAGAATCTCTCTGCTGAAAAAGCCCTCCAGGGAGGAAGATTTCCTAACACTGTACTGAGCAATTCTTACACTTAGGAAAGGTCTTTGTCTCCCACTGTAGGTCTAATGAAACTCTCTAGAACTTACACGGACCATGGCTCCCTCCCTGGAGTGTTACTGGGTGAGGCTGGTTGAGACTTAAGAGGTAGGTGCAGACGGGGAGTCATTGTGGGTACATCTCATTGTGGAAACGTGGGGACAGAGGGAGCTCAGTGGAATTCCCTGTGACTTACATTCTTCGCCAAAGGTATTCGACTGAAAGAACCCCTTTTCCTGACACACCCCCTGGCCCCGCATAAACAGAAAGCAGTTGTTCATTAATCATTCATTTAAACAATATTTGTTAGCACCTACTATTTACCAAGCACTGCTCTAGTTGGGAATATGTCACGAACGAAACAAAGCCTGTGCCCCTCAGGGATTTACATTTCAGATGGAATTGGGAGAGATGGGTGGGGGAGACAGGTCAGGTTATAGGTAATTAAAAATTATATTTCAGATTGTTCTAAGCACTAGGAGGGAAACAGACCAAGTGCTATAAAAGACAGAGTAAGTATAGGCCATGAGGACAGAAGGCCACACTAATCTAGAGAGGGTGACCACCGAGGCCTCTTTGAGGAGGGAACGTTTGAGGAAAAACCTGAAGGATGAGAAGCCAGCCGTGGGCAGAGCAGGGGCAGCTGCGTTTCAGACAGAGGGGACGGCACATGCAGATGGCAGAAGGTGGTGGGAGCTCGCTGTGTGTGAGGCAGGGCCGTGTGGCTGCAGCATCGTCATCGGGGGGATGGGAGGAGATGAGACTGGCCAGTGGGCTCAGGCAACTCAGGGAGGCCTTGTGGGTCACTGTGAGGAGGTCGCCCTTCCTCCAAAGGTCTTCACTCACTGGCCCCAGTGAAGAATGGGTTGAAAGAGGGCAAGAATAGAAGCCGACAGGCCAGTTACCAGTCCTGCAGACACTGGGTTGAAAATGATGGTCACTTGGACCATGGCAGTGGCAGTGGAGGTGGAGAGAAGTGAATGGATTTGAGAAGTAGAAGCGGTTTGTAAGTAGAAGCGATGGACTTGCTGATGGATTGAATGTGGAGGGTGAGGGAACTGGAAAATGCTGTCACCTGTCGATCCAAAGTCAAATGACCTAGAGTAAAAAGTCCCACGCCTCAGAGAGACCTTCAAAGTCGCTCCTCCTCCAGAGTTGAAACTTACCCTTGCCCCACCAGGAGATCATCAGTCCCTGTTTGCATGGGATGGTGAGCTGACCAGCTGCAGGATCAGCCTGCCCATGACCTGATAGATACCAAAGTTTCTCGGAGCGCTCTCCTTTGAGTGGTGCTGAACTCTGCCTCTCTGAAACATCCGTCCATTTGTCCTGGTGATGTTTCGCTCTCAGAGTCATGAGGAAATGGTGAGCCTCCCTCCATGGAGGGGCTTTGGATAACTATAGACAGTGCTAATGGTATCCCAGGTCATCTTTTCTCTAGGCCAAATATCCCTAGTGTCTCTACAATTGCTCAGGGACCCCCAGGCTTGACATAAGTGTGACAATGTCCATTCACAACTGTGGTGCTCCAGAGTGGGTCTTGGACTTCAACATATCAGGTTCAGAGAATCCCCAAAGGACCAGGAGCCAAGACATCATCTTTGTTGAGCTCTACATTTGCAACCCTTAGCTCATGACCCAGCCCCTTGGCCCAGGAAACTGGGTTGGCTCAATCCTGTCCCTCTAGCCTTACCTTTCTCCTCACAGAACTATGCTTTGGTCCTAAAATGTTCTCTTAGGTCTAGGGGAGGAGCAACAAAATCCAGAGCTGTATTTCTCAAAATAGGCCCTAAACCATGGTCCAGGCAATGCCTAATACTATAATATACAGTATTACATGTATTAGATGTATTATGTAGATATACCTTACAGATACATATATAAATATAATATATATGCATATGTGGGTACACGATGTCTGTCCAGAAGGTATGAAGCCATGTAATATGAAAAATAGAGACATTTACTGAAGAAGATACAAGGTACAAGAAACACTGTACATAGGACAATGGTGCCTCAGTCCCCTTCAAAATAAGCACGTTGGGACCTCACACAGGTTTCCTAATTGCCGTCAACTGCCCCATCATATTTTCCTGAATCTCATCGATGGTCTGAAATCTCTTCTCTTTCAAAGGTGATTCCAGTTTTGGGAAAAGCCAGAAGTCGCAGGGCACCAAATCTGGGCTTTAGTGGGGCTGAGTCACCTGGGTGATTTGACGTTGCACCAAAACACAATGCACAAGAAGTGATGCGTAAGCAGGGGGATTGTCATGATAAAGATGCCAATCATCAGCTGCCCAGAGCTGTGGCCTCCTGAATCATCTGAATGGTTTCCATAGAGGAATGTTCAAGCTTAACACAAAATTTGGCACAGATTCATTGCTCTACTTGCTCAGTCATTTTGAATGAGACAGCCACACAGTACACTTGCTCACTGAGTGGTGTCTACCGCCCCCACCAACTAGCACAGTGAAGTTGTCATTACTCATGCATACACACTCCAGTCCACTCTCCTTGGTTGCCAGGTTACACCAGTGTTGTGCAAATCATTCTTGTTATGTCAATAATGGCTGGGCTTTTTCCAGACAGACCTCGTATACTATACTATGCTGTACTATACTACACCATACTATACTATACTATGCTAAGCAAGCTCTGACAAGTCCTGCAGTAAATATACCCATTTGACTTGGTTGACTAATACATTACCTAAACTTGACCAGAGCAAACTTTCTTCCTGGAACACCTGCAATAGATCTGCTTTGGGAAATGCCATCCCAGATGACTGAGTTATGAGGTGTGTAACTTAAGCCCCAAGCCCCATGTTGCCCTGAACCATTTAGGAGTTCTAAAGCCCAAATGGTGTTTTTGAATTCAGTTGCCTTCCCAATGGGTTCTTTCTTTCTTTACTGGAACTTACAGCCTGGCTTCATGTACCTATACACACAGATTATGTCCAGTGAGCCGGAGGCCATTAGCTGCCTTTCCTCCTTCCCCGTAGCCCTGGCAAATTCAAATAAGTCATCCCTTGGCTGTCAACCAGGTCTTAGATGGGACTGAACGTTCACACCCTGTTGCCAATTCGTAGGATGAGATCCCAACAGTTCGGCACTTTCCCCATGATTTCCCTACTTCCTGCTCCACCTCTCTGATCACACACAAGGCTGGTCCCACTGGGGCAGGTGGAGGAGGATGGCAGTGGGAGAACGCCCTGTCATGGGCCTCCCATGACACATGACACACCCAAGAAGTTGTTTTCTTCTGAGCCTCTGTTTGCCCTGCTGTTGAAAGAAGTAGAAGACATGAAGGCCCCTATCCACGATGGGTTTATTTTTGCCACCTCCACATCAGCGGGCCAGCGGCAGTCATTTTCCCAGAAAATTAACCTAAAAATACAGCAATGGAAAGTGTCCTCCCCATGCACAACCTTATTAAAAACTGGAAAAATCTCTCAAAATAAATACTTCCTTTGTTGATAAAATATCTAGAAATATTTTACCATTCTACGTAGGATGCAAGTCCTAACGTGCACTTGCGGGAGGGTTACAGACAGTAACGGTGGGGGTAATGGAGGGGTTCCAGGGGCCTCGCGTGGGGCTGTGCAGGGGGCGCCGTCCACATGGGGCTGCTCGCAGAGGGTCTGACCATTTCATAGGATCTCTCGGTGTACAAACCCTCCGCAAGGCAGTGAGTCGACTGTATCATCTTCTATTTCATACAACAATGCTGAAGTGCGGCTGCATCAGGAGTCCTCCAGCAAAAGCCACACTGTTTGCACAACATTTTAGGCGTAGTCAGCCATCCTTATCAGCGAATGGGAGGACCCCTCCAGAAATCCACCAGACCACGGTCAACCCTGTAAGCAGGTCTTTCTAAGGACAGTGGTCTTAGCCTCCTATGTTAATACTTTTCTGCACAAGGGCCATTGCCCTCTCTATTTCCAGATGAGTACGTCAAAGCTCAGAGATGTTCACAACTAAATGTGTACCTCGTGGGGGTCAGCACTGGCAGCATGGGTTGGGAGGGAAAGGTGCCAGGGGTTCCCAAACATGGAGGTAAATGGAAGGTGAAGAGAGATGTTCAGAGGCTGAAAGTGAAGGCAAAGCCAGTAGCCAGGGCACACAGAGACTGCAGGTTGGGCCAGGCAGAACTTCCTGGCCTTTCATGTCCTAATGCCAAACCCCAACTCTGGAGTAGAGCAGAAAAAATTAGGGCCAGAGATACGTTTACTGCCTGCTTCGTAGAAGCCTTAATTTAGAACTGATGAGCTACACTGTGGTCCACCTGAACATTTTCAGCTTCCACCACTGAAGCTCCTTTCTTTCAAGAGGAAACTCATTTTGACATTTTATGAGGTGTGGGTCTATACTAAGTGGATCTGGACCGATCAGGTCTTATATGTTAATGTAGAAGGTGTGAGGCAGCCTGAAGTTCCAGCAATCCTTCAGAGTTAGTGAAAGAAAACCTAAAGATCACAGAACTCAGTAACTAAGATTCCAAGAAAAGAACTCCTTGCAGGGACTTGAATCCCTTCTTTCTTCTAGTGTGAAGCTAGTTGGCAGGTCTCTGAGCTCAAGGCCTGTGGCCAGCAGCCCCTTTCTGGGTGACCTGCCCCTGAGCTATAGGCAGGGCCTTCTGGAAGGTGGTGAACACAGAAAATCACACACCCAGAGCCTCTTTCCAAGGACAAGGAAACCCCTGTCTTCCCACTGATGCTCAGGGGGAAACCCTTGCTTCTCTAGGCATAGACAAAGGTATTTAGAAACAGACATGGAGAACAGAGTGGGACACAGAACAATACAAACATCCCTGATTTCCCCAAAAGCTGGCAAATGCACTGACCAAAGCTACTGCCCATGTCCCTAGTAGATGAGATTCAGGCTTGTGGAAACAGTGTTCAAACTAGCTACTCTGGTATTGACTATCATTTCAAGAGCATGAGTTTCAATTAGCCATCGAAGGAGGCATGGGCCCAGAGGCTATCTGGGATTTGCATTGCTTTGCTGTGACGCAAACCCTAAACCACGACCCAGACTGCCCCTGAGGACAACTTTCAATCCTACCCCGCTTCCCACCCCAGTTCTCCCCCATCCTTAAGGTAAAACGGTCTGGATTCCGAGAATACTTTTCTGGCTTATTCCGTACCTCCAATCTATCATCCACACTGCAGCTGGAGTAATTGGTCTGAAAAGCAAATCTGGTTGTCACATTGCTGCTTAAAACTTTCTGACGATTCTGCACTACTTTCAGGATGAAATCCAAACTTCTTAGCTTGGCTTCTATCTGCTGGATCCTCCGGTCTCCCCTATCAGTACAACCACACCTCTTGTCACTAGATCGTATCGCTTTTGCTCCAACATTCCCCGCCTCCCAGAAATTCTTCACACGGGTTGATAGGAATACTGCTATGTACTCACCAAAAGCCATTTCATTTTCCTCCTGGGGACCATGCTAGAAGTGACAGACTCTGAGGCTCTGAAGGATGGTGGTCAATAAGAGGCATAAATGGTAGGCACAAAATAGACAGGGGCAGGTTAAGCATAGTATAGGAAAGGGAGAAGTCAAAGAACTTACATGTATGTCCCATGGACATGAACTAAGTGGGGGAGTGCTTGAGGGAGTAGGGGTACCGGCAGAGGGCGATAAAAGGGAGAAAAAAATGGGACAACTGTAATAGTATAATCAATAAAATATACTTAAAAGAAGAGTTAGCAAACAAAAAGAAAAGAGGAAAGCTTTTCATGATGTGATTTTGCTTATTTTCAGAAAATAAAGTTTTATAACAAAGGAAAAAAAATAAAGGATGGCAGTCATATGTGGCAGGCTCCTGGGTCCCTGAACCGTTGCATGGAAGACAGCCATCTAGAACCATCCAACTGGGAACACCAGTGCTGGGCCATTGCATGAGCAAGAAACATATTTTTATTTTATGGACTCACTGATGTTTTGGGGACACTTGTTAGACAAGTCAGTGAACCCTAACTCATACATAGGCAGGTTCTCTCAGCCAGCAGGCCTGTGCCCAGGCACTCTCTCCCCCTGCAACACCTTTCCCTTTATTTTCTGCTTAGAAAATAACTAATTACCTTCAATACTCTGGCATCACCTCTTCTGAGAAGGCCACCTTGGTTCTCCAGGCTGACTTAGGAAGGAACCTCATCTCTAAAATGTCACAGAATTCTTTTTCTTTTATCTCTTCACTAGCCCGTCTCTCCCAGCTACGAAGCTAAGGGTGGGGGCTATGCCTTGTTCATCTCCGCACTCCTAATAGGGCCTTTATCAGAGGGGAAGTTGAATATATATTGTTGAATGAACGAATAAATGGATGAATAAATAGAATAAGTTAATACATAGGTTTGCAAGTGAGCTGTTCCTTGATAATAACCTATACATTTACATAGTGCCACCTCCCTCTCACGTGTGTGCTGGGGACAATGTTGGCCAATAGTCCAGGCGCAGCAGCCCAGGCTATTGCGAAACACATGGGGCGTGTTTGCTGGAGAGCGGCTGGCGCAGAAGCCAGGGCTCTGAGCTCTCTGTGTGTTGTGGATATATGGGCGAGAGAGCAAGAGAAAGTTAGGAAGCCTTGGCATGGTGGCAAAGGAACATGTCTTTATTAAGCATCTACTAGGTGCCAGGCCATTTAAATTTATTATTTCAGTGAGTCTACAACAACCCTATAAGTTAGCCCTATTATCCCCGCTTGGCAAATAAAGAAGCAGACTCAGAGAAGTTAAGTGACTTGCCCAAGACCACACAGCTGGTAAGTGGCAGAGCTGGAATCCAAACCAGGCCTGTCTGTCTTCTGAGTGGGGGCACCTCCCAATGTACCTCAGAGGACACAGGCTGAAGCCAGACATGCCTGGATTGTCCATGACAGCCTAGACCTTGCGCAGATACGAGGCCCTCACAACAGCCCTGACCCCGGCAGAACACTCAGACAGACAGCTTTCCCTGGCAGCAGTCCGTGAACACGGAACGAGGGGGCGGCGAAGGAACAGGCGGCTTTTTCCCGGGGCCAGGGTTCTTCCAGGCAGGCCTGATCTGCACAGCCGCCCCAGACACCGCGGAAACAAACACTGGGCTATTGGGTCAGGTTCCTAAGTTCTCAGATGAAGGAGCTAGACTGGAGCCAGCACATTTCTCCACCCTCAGGCAACCTCTGACCAGGCCTCCTGGGCTCTGTCTCCACTGGCAGCCATGGCTGGTGCAGCCTCTTGGCAGGCTGAGCAGCGGCTGGCCCCGCTGGCAGGTAAGGGCCCAGAGTCCTGAATGCCAGGGACCACCCCCTCTGTCTGGGGAGACCGGTCCAGGAGCTTGGCCAGTAGCCCGAGGCCCCAGTCTAGCCTTCGCTGGCCTCAACAATCTGGCAGCTGAGCAGAGGCCCCTGAATTGCTGGCAGGGAGGTCAGGAAGGGAAAAGTCCTTCTGGGATGTGACTAGGAGGGCGGCTTAGTGGGGGCAGGGGTGACTGGGAGGCGTTTGAGTGCCCAGATGAGCTGTCTCAGAGGCCAGCATCTTCCGAGGGGCTTCTTCCAGACACTGTGATGAACAGACATAGCTCTTGCCCCCAAGGAGCTAGGAGTCTGGAAGGAGAGGTGGACACAGGACAGACAATCTTATTACAGCGTCGGAACTTCTTTCGGGGCTCATCACTTACCAGCCATGTGGCTTTGGACAAACGACAAACTCTCTGGGACTCGGTTTCCTTTTCTGTGAAGTGGGACTAATTATAATCCACTTGAAGGGTTTGGATGAGAAACATAGAGGTAAAAGTGCTTAGCAAAGCACTTTGCTCATAAAAATGGTGCTTTCTAAATGCTGTGTGAATCTTGGCCCTCCCAGTTAGAAGGAGTGTGTGCAAGGGCAGGGACCTAGGTTTATATTTCTCTTATTGAGTCATGGGCTCTAGCCTGGTGCTAAGCAGTTAGTGTTGTAAGTAAGGGAGAGGTTGAATTCATAGCCCAATGGGATAGAAACAGCCACCATCTATAATAGCTTCAGGATGTCAGTCTCTCCCTACTGGGCTTGCTCCAAGGAATCAGCCTCTTTGAACTGGCCGCGATGAAAACCACAAAACAGGCAACGGCAGGCAGGAAGAGGCTGACCAGCCTTATAATCTAATGAGGAGTCTGGATAATCTAAACTTGATAAGAGCTCCTTGAATAATCATAGACGGGCCGCAACTGTGAGAATAACTCCTATCTAGACAGCACCTTCAGTTTGCAAAGCTCTACCATGCATACTATTTCATCTGGGGAGCCCAATAAATATGTGTTGAAGGAGGGAGCCTTGCATGAGCCTTGTGATGCAACGTATTAGGGTACTGATTTGACTGATAAGGAAGCCGAGGCTCAGAGAGGTACTTGAAATTGCTGGAAGAAGATGGGTCCTGTTTGATGATACACAGTGTCCTTTGTACCACACCACATCTTTCCTGTAAGTAGACAGTAAATGGGGGTATCCAGTCATTGACACCCTCCCCACCTCCACCCCCCACCCAGTCCAGATAGGAAATCCAATCCAATACAGTTGCTCTCAGTGTGCTGGTCTTGGAGATGGGTCTTTGAGGCAACATGTAAAAGCTGTTCCTTGCACCCAGTCCCCTGCCAGCCGGCAGGCATGCTCCCTGGTGGGTGGCAAATGTGGAAAGATGAGAAGGGAGCAACTGGCACAGCTGGAATGCAAACAAATGATGAAGCTCATGAGAGACTGGCCCTGCTCTCTCTTGCTCACGGAGGGTGTGTATAATATGGAAATAAAAATTACACAACTGAGCTGTCTCCTGGGAAGACGATGGCTAATTAGATGTCTCACAGCACACTGGCTCCTAATCATGAAGCACTCTTCACCCTCACATTGCAAACCTCAGCCATGAGCCAGGTGTGACGCACAGAGAGGTAGCCGTCTTCTGGGACTCTGGTGGTCACCAAAACCAGCCCTCAGAGGGCGCCTTCCAGGTGGCATGCTCTGGGCTGGGGGTTTGCTTTCATCCTTCCTGAATACAAGTCTTTCCTTAAAACCCTGAAAGCGAAGTGCTATGAGTGCCCTCATTTACTAGATGAGGAAGCAGAGCAAGGGGAGCCCACTGGTCTTGGCGGGGAAGTGATAGGCAGTCAGCGACTCTAGAAACAAAAAGAAAGACGGCCCTAAATCCATAGAGAGAGAATGGTTTTTGCTTTCTCCTAACCTGGGCGCTTTATGGGGTGAAGTAGATGAACAACCCTGGCTTGTCAAAGCAGGAAAGGCCCTCAGACAAGATCTAGACCAGTGTTCTGCAAAAAAAAAAAAAAAAAAATTTAGCAACAGGACCCTTTGTTTAAATGCCATCGTGTGTGGAACCATGGTGGATAAAACAGAGCGAGGAGGAGCTGCCTGGTAGACGTGGGCACCCCACCCATCAGCCTTCTCCTTTCTTGCTCTCACCACCACATCTTCCTAGAACCCTAAGGTTCCCTGGAACCCAGTGTGAAAACCACTGTCTATATTCAACTCCTTCCTTGTGCACGTGAAAAACAGAGACCTAGAGAAGCTCAATGATCTGTCCACCTGTGTCAAAAATCCAATAAGTGGTATAAGCAGAATCAGAAATCAGGCTTCCTGTTTCGTGTCAAGGATTTTTGGCTGGGCCAGGCAGAGTTCGCCGCCCTAAACTACTATGTAGACAAATGTAGATAAAGAGGATATAGGTGTTAATGCTATATAGACAGAGATGAAGATAAAAACATGTACAAGGGGGTCTCCCCCAAAAAACCCGGAAGTTATTTATAAAAAAAGTCCTTACGTGTGTAAACCTGAGCCACCTTCAAAGTACTCGCCATGTGATGCAACACACCTATTGAGATGATGTTTCCCCTGCTCCAAACAATTTCTGAACTCATCGATTTTAATGCCTTTTAGTGGTTTTGCCGTCTTTTTGTTTCACCTCTTCCCCATCGGCAAATGTTTTCTTCTGAGGACTTTTTTCATCCAAAGAAACAACTAAAGTTTCTCAGGGCAAGATCAGGTGAATACGGAGTTGGGGCATGGGGGTTATGCCATTTTGGGGTCAAAAACTGCTGAACACTCAGCGCGGGGTGGGCAGGCGCGCTCATAAATTGGCCATCATGACATGGGCAAATGTCTTCAAAGAGCCTTCAAAAAAAATTCACCGAAGCCAAATGCAGCCTCTGACAACAGCACCCGCTGCTACGCTAATACCAATGGGTTCCTAGAACACTCACCTAGTGGGGGAAGACTGTACTACAAGGGGCCTGCCCGCCAAAAGATAATTCTGGGTTTTTTGGGTTCACTCTCATAATTTATTGAGCATTCTTTGAGTCAGGCTATGTGAGTATATTAGGGACCCAAAACTGGGGGAACAAGGGCCTCATTTCTCAGGAGCTCATAATAAAACTAGGGAGACAGACAGGGACCTCCAGGGCTGCCTCATGAACCAGAGGATGGGAGAATTTTGGAGAATTACAGGGAACCCCTAAGAGCCCATGAGGAGTACAGGGTGGGAAAGAGTCATCCTGGACTGACAGGGTGAAGGCCTTGGTGAGTGAAGGACTTGGACTACCAGAGTTGGGAGGGTCGACGGGACCGCAGCGGGGGGGCACTATGAGCAAAGGCTAAGAAGCCGGCAAATGCAGGGCACACCGTGATGGATACACTGGGGTCTTCGGAGACTGAGGTCAGGTCAGCCCCCCTCCTACCGGGATTTGCCCTTCCCACCCCAGCCCCCAGCCCCACACACTCCAGGATCTACGTGGGCACTCAGCCTCTTCTTTTTCAGCAACCATCCTGAAGACAGGAGAGGGGCGTGGGGAGGAGCAGGAAACAGGAAATTAATTCTCCAAGGCTGTGTGTGTGTGTGTGTGTGTGTGTGTGTGTGTGTGAAAGAGAGAGAGAGAGAGAGAGAATGTTATGTAAGAAAAACTACCATCAACATCCAACACTGTCTGAAACTAGTCCTGTCTTTTAGCAAAGAAGTGCAATTCACCTCAGGGGAGTTTTCTGACACCATCATCATCGTCATCATCATCATCATTATTATTATTACAGGAAAATGCCTTAAAGGGCCTCTTTGGTCCTTGGTCTGGAAGGAGAAGGAGAAACAAAAAGAGAGCTAAATTGCTCTGTCTAGTATGACATTTGGGCTTTGTTTCCTGGGAGCTCCAGCAGCTTGAGGAGTGAAGGCTGGGGGTAGAGTTGGGGAAAGGGCTCAGAAAGGGAGGGAGAGAGGGGTGTGTTGAGACATGAGGGTGCAACTCTGAACAGAGTAGGAGGTGCACTCTATGGAGACAGGAATGACCACCACATTTCTCAGAAAAGCAGTTATTTTCTGTCTACTCTTATTTTTAGCAAAAGCCTGGTGGCCACAAGAGCCTTGTGTCAGTGGCATTTTGGAACAAAGGTGGGGACAGGAGAGAGGACTATAGTCTCAGCTTCCTAGAGCCAGGTCAGGAAAATAGATGCATTTGGACACAGCAGGGAAGCACTTCTGGAATGCTAGGGAGCGGGATTTCTCAGCGTAGTGGGGAGAGGGCGTGAGCTGTTTATTTGGATAGTGTAGTAATGGATGCTGCCAGAAGGCTAGAGGCTGGGGGAATTTCTGTATAATTATACATGTGTATAATTACATGGCTGTGTGCATGTGTGCACACGTTTATGGTATGCATATTTCTACCAGTGTGTTCACGAGTGTCAACACCTGTGTGATTGTGCAGGTAAACGTGTGTGCTTTTGTGAGAATGGGTAAGTGTGTGGGAAAGAGCCAATACCCTGTGTGTGAGTGCATGCGTGCAGGGTCCATACTTCAGGACCTGTGGGTAGATGTGTACAAATGAATATAGATGAGTGGTTGGCCACGTGGGTGTGGATGTATGAATGCATTCCCAAGAACATTGGAGTGCATACATGTGTCACTGTGTGGGTAGGGCTATGGGGATATTTGCGAATGTGTGTGGCCCTCTGCTGTGTATGTGTGGAGATGTGTTGGAGAACAGAGGGAGACCTGGCAGCCTTTGTAATGTGCCTTCTACCCCACGGGGCCCAGCATGGAAGGGCAAGGTTCTGGGCAGCGGGGAGGGAGGTGGATGTTCCCAGGCGTACTTGTCCTAGGGTTCTGCTCCTCGCCCAGGAACATTCCCACTTTCCCATTCCTGGGAAGGAACATAATGTCCACTGGCTCCTCTCCCGCCCACTGAGTCCAACTCCCCTACTGCCTTCGGCTGCGAGGCGCTTCCTGACTAGGACAAGGAGTGTCCAGGGAGCCAAACCCTGGGGGCCAAGTGGGAGGGAGACGTACCGGCTCCACGAGTGTCAGCATCAGGAGAGCCTCCCCGGGGGTGACCCAAGTAGCCTTGTTTATGAGGTGTTTGCCATGCGCCAGTCCCGTGCAGAGCATTTCGTATGGATAAACTCATTTAAGCCTCCCTACAGCCTCAGTTTCTAGGGATTACCATTATCTCCTTTGGGCAGATGAGGAACTGAGACTCCAGTTAAGGAACTTGTTCAAGATGGCACAGGCGGTGAGTGGCAGCCTCCTGGCTCAGACAGGCCAGCAGCTCCCAGGAAGCCCATCACTCAGGGTGCAGAAGGGAGACTGAGGCCCGAGAGGGGACCTACTCTCTTGCCAGGCTTCCCTCTGCTCTGGGCTGTCCTCCAGGAGCCCTGAGAACAGGTGGGATGTAACTGTGGCAAGGGACTTCAAGACGATTGTGATCAATCTCTCCACTTGGAAAAAGGCCTGGCATAAGGGCCTAGGACACACTGGCCTTTGCACAAACCGCACCCCTTTGCTGGGACTGATGAGGTTAGAATTGGAGCTTCTGTGGCCTGTGGCCAGGGAACTCCACCCATGGAAAACCTTCCCCTCCTATCGTTGGCATAGCTCCCAAACTGACTGAGCCCCGGCCCAGCACAGCTGGTATAGGGGTCTCTTGGCCCCCAACGATCCTACACACCTCAGCCATCCTCACTTGCTTCAAACGTCCCTTTGGCACCTGGTGGTCTATGATGTGCCAGGTTACATGCCAAGCCTTTTCATGTCATATATAGCATGTATTATGCCTTCCATTTATTATCACATTTCACCCCCATAACTATACTATAAGGTGATGTTATTCCCATTTCACAACCAAGGAGACTGAGAGTCAGAGAGGTTAAATCACTTTCCAAAAATATATAGTTCATAAAAGTTGGAACCAGAATTTGAACTTGGTCTGACTCCAGAGCCTATGTTTTATTGATTAAATTATCACATTTCAGCCCCAGGATACTCCTGTGAGGTAGGGAATATTTAGCCTAGGATCAGAGACAGGGCACAGAATCCTTAGGTAATAACTACTCACAGTATCAGCTGAGTAATAGACGTGTTGGGGTCATCACTTCATAAGCTATATAAATGTCTAATCACGAGGTTGTACACCTGAAACTAATACAAAGGTGTATGTCACCTTTAACTGAAAAATTTTTTAAATCAAGTCATCTGCCTAAGAATACGTACTGAGTAAGGAGCAGAGGCAGGATATGAGCTCAGGTCCTGGGAGCATCAATGTGCTCCCAAGATCACATTATAAAAATGTGTGTGTGTGCACGCGTGTTGGATTTTTCCGCCCTTTTTCTGCCACCCCAACCCCTCGGCTCTAGCCAAGACGGGTGTCTCTCCTCCCGGTCCGAGAGAAGCCATCCTCCTTCTCACTTTGCTCGACTCCCACCTTCCCGGATTTCTCCCGGTCCTAGGAGGTCGCCCATGTACCTCAGGGGCCTGTTCTCCCCAGCCGGACTCTGGGTTTTTCTGTTGATTTTTCTTTGTCTGGCCCATCTCCATGTCAAATCTGGAGCTTGCTATCACCACGGCTTATCACAGGGCCAGGTCCTTGGTAGAGACTCAGACTGCACCCATTGCTTCTCCTGATGATGAAGATGTGCCTTAAGTCACCAGGAGCCCACCCATCCATCCATCTGTCTGCCCATCCACCCATCCATCCACCTGTCCATCCATCTACCAAAAAAAATATTTATTAAACACCTACTATGGTCCAGGTACCATTCCAGGTACAAAGAATAAAGCCAGACAAAAGTACCTGCCCTTAATGGTCATATAACCTAGAGGGTGAGAAAGGTAGTAAATAATAAAAAATAAATTACAGGGTATAAGATGATGACTAAAAGGAAAAAAAATAGCACAGTTCCAGAGCCCATTGAGGAGGTGACCTTCAAGTGAGATCTGAAGAAGGGAGTGGGTTAGCCATGCGGGTATCCATGCTCTGGGTGGAACAAACAGCAAGTGCAAAGGCCCTGGGGTGGATGTGTGCCAGGGTGGCTGTAATGGAGTTACCCAGGGGAGAGTAACAGGGGAGCAGTCAGAGCGTGTGGGGACTTGATGGCCACTGCAAGGACTTGGACTTGTACTCTGAAGAAGAGGAAGAATTTTTGAAATTTTAAAAAATATGTTTATTGATTTTAGAGAGACAGAGAAGTATCGATGGGAGAGAGAAACATTAATTGGTTACCTCCCATGCGTGCCCTGACCTGGGATCAAACTTGCAACTTAGATACATGCCCTGGCCGGGAATCGAACCCCAGTGTTTTGGTGTACAGGACGATTCTCCAACCAAGTGAGCCACACCAGTCAGGGCGAAGAGGAAGGCTTTAGAGGGTCTTCCTTCCCCTTCCCCCTCCCTCTGCCCCAGAACTTTGTTTTGCTGTCTTCTTATCATTCAGGTTTGGACGAGAACTGTCTCCTTAGGGAGGCCTCTCCTAGGATCACCTTGTCTAAGTGCACCCTTTATCACGACTACCATATTTCATCTCCTTCATAGCACTTGCTGTTCTGGGAATTAGCTAATATGAATTTTCTGGGCTCCTCTGTTGAGTTTGTGTCTTCACCCACCAGGTGAGAGAAAGGGGTTCTATGCCTTTCACATTTACTGTGGAATCCACCCTGCCCAGAACACTGAGAGCAGCACAGCATTGCACAGCAAGGTGGCCGGCAGCCTGTTATCCCTCCATTACCAGCCTGTTAATGCTGTGATGCACCCCAGGGGGCTGGTTACCGTCTCATAAACATTGGTCCTATTGGGAAGGCAGGTGCATGCTTTCTGCAGAAATTCCAACCTGCCCTTCCTCCAACTGCCACCATCCTCCTAAAATACCCTCCTAATGCCTATTAAAATTGACTATGAGGGTTTAAACTCAAATTACAACAAGCTAAAGAAACCATTTGCAAAGCTGAGCCCTCCTCTTTGCCCTCAACTAGGTCATCAAAAAATAAATAGCTCTTCTCCTAGAAATTCATGGTATTGCTGGTCGAGTCATAAAGCTATTGTCCAGAGAATTCCATGGAAGAAAAGGAAACAAAAAGTGACCAAGAACCTACTGGGTGCTTTACATAGATTTTATCATTCAGGCTCCTGAGTAAGCCTGCAATGTACTACTATTACGCCTGCTTTACTCAGAAGTCTAGCAACTGTCCCTGTCTCAATGTTATATGATTAGTTATGGCAGAGCCAGGATTCAGTCTCAGGTCCGCCTGACACCAAGGTGTCATGCTCCCTCCACATCCCTGTGCTGACCCAGCTTCCATTCAGCGCAAAAATTCTATTCTTCAGAGGACTAAGAAGAACGAAGAATTGGAAAATAAGAAAAACACAGAACCTGTTTCAGTGCAACTGGGGTTGGCCGAGAGCCAGCTCATGTCATAGGAGCCATCCTGAGCCTAGCATTGCCCAAGCAGGAGCACCTGCCCCTTGGACCCAGGCGTGCTGGGGCCGCCCAGTCCTCCCCACAAGCCAGGGCCCTTGGAGCAGCCCTGGCGCCCAGCGCACCCGCCTGGGTGCTCCACAGGGAGTCTCCGGCTGCCTGCCTGCCTTCCTTCCAGACTAAACATTCCCTTCTCTCAGCTCTCCCTGCTCCACTGGGCCAACGTGTCCTAGGAGAGTCTCAACAACAGAAGTGAAGGATAGTTTACACGTGTCTATGGACACCCTTGGGAGAGAGGTGGGCATATGCCCAGGCTTACAAACACGGTTACAGGGAAGAGTGAGCCTGTGCACATGGCTAGGGGGAGGCAGGCCAGCCCAAGGATCCACAAATACCACACGCACATGCCCCAGAGGCAGAAACTGTTATCTTTGACTTCTCATAGAGAGGTGGGCCCACATTACAATACACACACACACAAATAGCCAGACGCCACGTGCCCTGGCCTTCTGACGCAGACACATAGGACTAAACAGGGACACATATACAATGTGCAGGGCTGTATTTTGGAAAATTTGAAAAAATAAAAGATAAAACCTGCCAATGTTTCCACTGTGTGCTGCTTATAAAAATTTCGCAGGCTGGAGAGAGGTCTCTGAGCTGTGTATCTTTGTGTGGGCTGTCAGATGACGTGGAGATTCGTGAAAACAAATTCCTTGGAAAACATGGTTGGAGGGATGCACTTTGCTGACAGGGTAGGGATAGGCGTAGGGGGAGGGGCTTCATAGAGGGCAGTGTGTCCCAACAGCTGGTACAGACGCAGCTGGAGCCCCCTGCTGATGGGCTTATGGCTTCAGTTTCCTGAAAGGGAGAGAGAGAGAGAGAGAGAGAGAAACCTACCCTAAGAGAGAGAGAGAGAGAGAGAGAGAGAGAGAACCCTACCCTAATGGTTGCTTTGCTAAGATTCCATGAAATGCTATTTGAAGCACAGTGCCTAACCCATCCTAGGCACTTAATACAGGGAAGCCGTTAGTATGACCCTGGCAAGACCACAGGTAATAAAAACTTGAGTCATCCTGTTGCCACCTTCAATGCCGCCGCCTTTAGAGCTGATTCATTATAGCGCTGTTTGTCTCAGAAATATTTTATGGAATATAATATATATGAAATGCATTTGTAGTAACAATAAGTGCAAAATAACAACTTTTATTGAACATTCAGTCAGCGTCAGACATTGTCCTGAGCACTTCACTTGTATTATCTTATTTGATTTTCACAAGAACTAATTGTACAAATGAGGAAATAGGGGCACAGAGATGTTAAGCAAGTTTCCTCACATAGATTTTAGATAGGAAGGTAAATCCACTTAAGTAATGAAAACCTATGGTTATTATATATCTCTATCTCTATCTATATAACATATAAATACATTTATAGCTATATCCATATAATTATCTATCTATCTATCTATCTATCTCTTGTTGAAGGAAGTCAGCCAAGGCAGTCAAGTGGGCACCAGCAACCCTAGCTTCTCAGGCAGTGACTATCAGTCGCCCATTCCGAGCTCCCCTCAGGCTGGGGCAGGTAGCCCTCTGTGAGCCCATTGTAGTTTCTCTTTTGGACACTATTTTGAATGTGAAGAATCGGTCTAGGAGGTGGTATAAAAGTCACGAAGGGGAAGACCATGTTTAATGCTAAAAATGAAATTGTTATGGCAGTGAGAGGAGTCTTTAAGTAAAAAAAGGCCCAGAATGCAGAGCAAAGCCACAGCTATAAAGCGGGCCCCGCCACTCAGCATGGCCTCGGCCACCACCTGGCCCATGGAGCTGGGTGTCTGTGTCCCCAGCACCCAGAGGTACAGCAGCACACCGATGAAGTGCATGTTTAAAAGAGGGTAAGGTGTCAAGAGTGACCCCTAACGTAAACTATGGACTTTGTGTGATACGGATGTGTCAGCGGAGGTTCCCCCGTTGCAGCAAGTGTGCCACTGTGGCGCCGGATAGTGACAGTGAAGGGACTGTGAGTATGTGGGCACGCGGTGTACATGGGAACTCTATATGCTTTCCCCTCGTTTTGCTGTTAACAGAAAATTGTTCTAAAAATTTATTAAAGTTTATTAATTCAAGAGAGAGTAAGAGAGAGAGCCCCAAAAGAAAGGCACAGACCGCCTCTGAGTCCAAGGGTTTCATCTGTGTTCTAAGCAGCCGCGGGGTTTCTGGAAGGTACCTTCGGGGTCACTATGGGCCGGGGCTGCAGTGGAGAGGAGCAAAGCCAGCCGGACCAGCAGGATACAGCCCCCGGCGACATCCCGCCTCTCCCGCCCAGCCAGAGCTGCCGAGGTTTTCTGTGCTTTATCAATCGGACTTCTGCATAAACTTCATTGGAAGAAGGTTGTCCCTCTGGTGAAGGTTTTAAGAACTCTGTTTCAGAGGCTCAAACGTGGTGAGACCACCACCCTCCCTCTTATCTGAACAGCCCCGAAGCTTGCAAAGCCGTTTCCCAAAAGGGCCCCGAAAGCCAGGCAGCTTGCCCTTAGGCTCACCCAGTATGAGGGGGGGCGTGTATAAATATTTACTGCCTGACCTCTGACTCATTTGAGTTTTGCAGCAAATCTAAGAGGTGAGCAAGGTAATTTTGGTTTTACCCGTTTCACATTTAGTAAGTTGCTTACAATGGGCCAGGCACTGTGTTAATCACTTCACTTAAATTAACTTATTTAATCTTCACTACAAAACTTCGAGGTCAGTAATATTATTATTAATGAAACTGGAGCACAGAGAAGTTAAATATTTTGCTGAAGGTAATACAGCTAATAAGCAGAAGAGATTCCAGCTCTGGCAGCTTGGCTCTTACCCATCATGACGAGTTTTTCATACAGTGAACCCCGGGCTAGGAGAGTTGTAGGGACCCCTTCGAGTCCCGGGGAGGTTTAGTGGTGGGGCCAGGCTCGGATCCCAAGAATAGCTCAGATCCCCTCCCGCCTCATCCAGACGTGGCTACTCCAGCCTGGGCAGGGCATGGGATGGCTGGCTCCCCACCACCTGGCAAACAACAGAACGCTGCCAGCCTGAGAGGCCAAGGGCAGCACGTCCCAGGAGATCCACCCACAGCCAAGGCCCGTCTGATGCAGAGGTGAGGGCAGGGAAAGGAAACAGGAAGGCATATTCAGAACAATGATAAAAAAAGCAAGATAAAAACACAATCTCTTTTCCTAAAGCTTCCCATCTGGTTAGTATGCTCGGGTTACACATTGGGTGGACCCTAGTCAGTTGCGGAATTTTGCCAGCTGGGTCCCTCTGATCTGGGAAGGGTATGGCCTAATTCCAGAGGGAGATGAGGAACTGCTTATGTCCAGGAATGTAGACACGTAGACCCAGGTCTTTATCACTGTATCTATCCATCCATCACCCATCCATCTATCCATCCGTGTACCCACCCATCTGCTGGAACTATTGTACAAAGAATAAGCGCCCACATTATGCTGTTCTTAAGCAGACTGATCTCTGGGCTTCCTCCCTAAGATTACAGACTGTATGGGAGCTGGACATGGGTGGGCTGTGACAAAGCTCTCCAAGCTGTGAGGCACTTCACCTGTGAGAAATTGTATATGTTATATATGTATTATAAAGCAACAAGAGATTTCTGAGGCTTCAAAAGGAGTTCATTTTATAGAAAGTTTAGAGCCAAAGTTGTAGCGTATATGTGGTATATATGGACCCAAGGCAGATTTCCCCCTCCATTTATTTTGCTCTTTACTCTGACTTCCTTGTCTACATGTAGAGTATTACTACATATTGGCTCTTATATTTTAAGCCTCATCAAATCCTTTTTGGGGAAAAAAAAAGATGAATCGTGAAGGGAAAAAAATGACCGAGTTGAACTAATGCAGGCAGAATAAGGAGACAGTCATTTCAGGAGGGGAGAATTCCACATTCTCTGTTACCCTCCCTTGTGTCCCAGGGGATGGGACTGCCGTCAAGTTGAAGGATTACCTCTTCCTGGCCATGTGGTGGCAGCCCTTCAAGAAGCAACTCTCAGTTCTGTTTAGGGGCATCTGAGGTGGGGGTTATATTAGTTCCTGGCCTACAAGAATGATGGGAGGATGCATGGTAAGAGCTCAGTAAGGGTTAGCTGTTAATTGCTGGTGGGCTTAAGTTACCCATGACTTAAACTAAGTTTAAATCTTTGTGGTGGAGCCGATGGGGACTGTCTGGGCAGCGCCTTCACCGCCCCTCTCAGGCTCTGAGGATAGAGCAGGAGTAGAATCTTCGAGAACACAGAGGTTCACATGGCCAGGAATCAATGGTTCGGCTGATTGTAGAGACTGAACAGTAACAAGCCCCCTTTAAGGCTGAGGGAGGCCTGCCTTAATGAGCGCAGGGGTCATGTCCTCTGCTAAACTCTCTGGGGTGCACGGAAGTGAAGGCATAAGCCCTTCTCCCAAAGGGCTCAGCATGTACCGAGGAGACCAGCCTGCGAGCCAGCAACTACCGCACCAGGAGGAATGGGCTTTCCTTTGGGCCTTTGCCATTGCTGCTCCCCCAGCTTGTAACACCTTTCTTCCCTCCATCCTCTGTCCGCATTTCGCACCTCCCCCACCTCCCCGCAAATCGCCCTTAACTTGTATTCCCACACACTTGTTCTTGATGCATGTGCATTCTTTTCTTCTCCCTCCCCTCCTTCCCCTTTTCTCAGCCTTCGACTTCGACTCTGGTTCCAATTTTCACTTTGGAATGGGCTACTGTCCTTTCGGCGATAATGTTAATGACTTAAAATATGCCTGCATCTTATTAATTAATTAATTTTATGGTGTTATCTGCTTTTAGAAAGGCAGGACCATGACCCTCTAGAGATGTCCACAACCCAATTCCCCGAGCCAATGAATATGTTACTTTATATGACAAAAATAATTTTGCAGATGTGATTAAGTTAAGGATCTTAAAATAGGGAGATTATCCTGGATTATCCAGGTGGACCCCAATGTAACTACAAGAGCCCTTTAAAGGCAGGAGAGAAAGGCAGGGAGCGAGCAAAGGAAATGTGACGATGAAAATAGGTCACGATGATGGGACTGATTGCTGGCCGTGGGCCATAAGACATGGAATGTGGGAAGCCTCTAGGAGCTGAAAAAGATAAGCCCACGGCCTCTGGAAGCCCTGTTGACACCCTGCGTTTGGACTCACATCTCCGGAGAATAAATCTGTGTTGTTTTAAGTCACAAAGTTAGTGGTGATAGTTACAGCAGCAATAGGAGAGTAACACAGCTGGCCTGGAGGAGAGCGAGGAAACACTGTTTCTCATGGAAGAGCTGATACGTCCCAGTGTGTACAACTGGATTTTCTGGAAGGGGGAGAGAGAGAGAGAGAGAGAGAGAGAGCGCGTGTGTGTGGTGGGACTTGCCCATATGGCATATGGGTATCTTTTCTCCCCCGGATCATAGTTGACATAGGACAGGTTTCCTCAAAATAAATGGACGCTCTCATTTCAATGGAGCGTTTGTGTGGAGACAAGCTTACAGGGTGAAGTGGACTTGGCCTGCACACCCCTCCTCTGAAGAACATCAAGGGTATCATTGTGCTCACGCACTAATAAGCACTGCGAGGCCGTTGGCTTTGCTTTTCTTATGCTTTCTTTTCACAGTGACATCTGCTGGTCTTCAGCTGGCACCCTGGGTGCTGAGCAAGAGAGAGCATGAGGGCGAATCAGACGAGGCGGGTAAAGGTCCACCAAGAAAGGGTCCCTATGGCATTTTAGCATTTACAAATGCACCCACGCTTTACGGTTAAACCATGAGTTCTACTATAAGGACCTCACAACTTTTATTTGATAAATGGAGCTCTCCAAAGTCCTAAAAGAGTCCATTTGCTCTGCTGGAAGGTGGTAGAACACAGTGGTGCAGAAAGCTGGATTTGAATCCCGGCTCCTACTGGTTGTGATCCCTAGATTGGTCACTGTTCTTTCCCTCACCTATAAAATGGGAGGATGGGCTGGTCCTGGGTACACAACAAGGTAATGCATTTATGTGCATGACATAGTCCCTGGAGAGATGCAAGCCCTCAATACATGATTTTAGCCTCCTGCTCTGAATAAAAATAAAGGATAACAAAGAAAAAAGACTAAGTTCTGTGGTCACTTATCTTGTTAGAGGAATCTCTGCTGAAAGGTTTCCAAAAGGCATGAAATATTTATCTCCTTGGTTCTCTTGACACACGAAGCTTCTCCTACATGCTGTGATTAAGAAGCCTGTAATCTGAGTTCCCATCTTGCATCCTGCTCAATGGACCTGTTTTCTTTCTCATCCCACAATAGCATCCTCGGCCCAGCTACACTCATTCATTACAGGCTCTGAGGCTGATAAGGAACAGAGCTGAGCTGTGGGTGGGGAGGCCAGCCTGCCAGAAGTACCTGTTTACTCCTTCCTTTAGGGCAAAGAGTACAATCCCGTGATGGGGCAGGAAGCCTACAGTATCAGGTCAAGTAGTGGCCAAATACACTTAAATGTAGAACCAGTCATCTTCTGGTTGCAACCTTAGATGACAGCTTCCCGAATTCTGCTGAAAAAGGCAGTGTCTCTTCTGCTGCCTTGCCCAACACTCATGATGGCAAAATAAGCAGCGCTGGTCCCCCATCTAGCTAAGTGGGGATAGGAAAGCTAAAGAGGAATCATCCTATCTGCTCTGGGCCAAGACAGCTCCCCTTTCCAAGGGCAGACAAGGGGAAACTGGGGACAGAAGTCAGGATAGGGATCACACTCACTCCCAGAGCCTAGCTGAGCAGAAGCTAAGGGGTCAGCTCTGAAGCTGGGTCATCTATCCAATAGTAATGGGGCCTTTCTCCACTGTGCCCTCACCAGACCCAGAGGGACACACACTGACAGGGGGCCGCTAACCATGGAGGGAGCAGAGCGGAGCACAGCTGTGGGCCAACTCCTGGCCCCCCTCCCTGCCCTGGGATCTGGGACCTGGCCGCGGCATGAAAGGCACCCCCCCAGCCAGAGCAGGGCACTTCCAGCGTCAGTGGGCATGCTCTGAATCACTTGGCGATCTTGGTAAAATGAGGATTCTGAGTCAACGAGTCTGGATTGGGGCCTGAGATTCCACATTTCTATCAAGATCTCAAGTAGGCCATACACCTGGCCCACGTTTGGTACTGCAGTTAGACGGAGAAATCATAAAGTAAATGACAATAAAGAAATAAGGGAGAGACTTGCAAGAGGCCTTTCTCTGGACTTCTAGGATGTTCTGGGTGCCATATCTGTAGGCAGGTGTAATTGAGGGTATCCTTGCATCCTCATGGCCTTTGGGGCTTCCCTTGTGTGCTGTTCTGGAGAATGAACACGGGCCACAGCAGGGCTTGGAGATTCGCATTTGACTGACACTAAGCGCCTGCCTGGAGCAGCCCTAGGAACAAAGATGCGGAGCTGGGGCTGAGCAGAGCTGAGCCGGAAGAGGAGGGGAGTGCTGGTGGGGGCAGGGCAATGAGAGTAGAGAATGGTGGAAAATAGAGGTGGGGTCAGAGGGGAGCTCTGGAAATGGAGTTGGGCCTCTGACTATCATCAGCTGTGACATCTGTGGCCAGCTGGCCTCTCTGAGCCTCAGTTTCCTTATCTATAAGTGAGTATGAAAACATTTAGACTTGAGGGTTAGGCCGACGATTACGTAAAGCAATAAATGTGAAAGCATCCAGCAAATTACCTGGCCCATAATAGTATACCCAATGTCCAATACATTTTGAAATAAATAGCGAAAAGCAGGCTCAGCCCATGCAGGACCTTGACAACCAAACAAAGGAGCTTGGCTTGTGTGCCAAGAAGCCAGCCGCAAATTATCCCCAACTCTGCAATAAAGCAAGGCCCCCCGAGAGATCTCCGCGTAACTACCTCTGTGTAATTCCAAGTATTTAAATGGAACTCAAACAGATAAAATTATAGAATTCAAAACCAGTCCTGAATGCAGACCTCTCATGAATTCCCATTAATCTTTTGCCTCTGAATGGGTGATTGCACAGTCCCCTGGATTTTCTGGAATAATCGGCCAGCTCTCTGTCACAGACCCTAGCGTGAGCGGCAGGTTGCATGGACTGCACATTAACAAGGCTGCCTGGGGAGACCGCTCTGCCTGGACTCGGGGCTTTGAATCCCAAGGACCCCCCAAGTCTGAAATCTGATGAGGCTAAGAAGAGAAATGACCCATTTTGCAGGGTCCTTGCTGGAAGCCCTTAGAAAAAAAGCAGCTTTCACAAGGAAGGCTTTCCAGGAAGGCTTTGTGAGGACGGTGCCCACCCTCCTCCTTCCCGCTCGCCTGTCCTTACATACTCTGTTGGACAGGCCTTCTCAACTGAGCAGAAACTAGGCCACTTTTCAATATTTTTTCTTTTTTAAAAATAATATTTAGAAATGGTTTTGGGCCCGGAAACTTAAACATTCCCACCAAGTCGTTTCTTCCCCCCTGTGGTGTATTATTTTAAGTAGATAGAAACAAAAGCAGTGTTTCACAAACAGAACAAGGGAAAATGGTAAATACACTTAAAATCAGCCTAGAAGAGTGCTCCTGCGCCCCTCTTGGGACGGGACTTTCCCAAGACGCCCAAGGCTCTAGATGAGAGTAGGGGCTGAGGGGAGGCTGGGGGAGGCATATTGGCATCTCCTCCGGGTGTTTTGTTCCTAAATACATGTCCCTTGTCCCGCTCGCTCCCCTGGACCTCTCACATAGCCAGTGGCTGTCCTGTGTAGTGGTTGGGGACATGTCTGGGCCCACTCCTGGTTCCGCAATTTATGAACTTGGAGAACTTGGGTAAGTTAATTCACTTCTCAGTACCTTAGTTTCTCCGCCTGTGAATGCGGCAACTACATTGCCCATATCATGGGACTGCTGTGAGTTTCAAAGGTGTTAATACCTGTACGGTGTTTAGAACACTGCTTGGCACAAAGCAAGGTTCAATAATTTCATATGTCACAAGCCATAAATAACTAGCATGTCCCCAAACTCTGATCCCACTGCCCCACCCTGACCTTCCAAGGTTCCTCATCTCCGTAAACAACAATCCTATTCTTTCAGTTGCTCAGGCCCCAAGCTCTGGGGCCCTTTTTTGACTTCTCTTTCTCTCTCATACTCCATAGGCAAGACATTTGCAAATGCTATCAGTTCTATGTTTTAAATACATTCAGACCCTGACTGGTGTGTCTCAGTTGGTTGGAGCATCATCCAGCAAACCTAATGGTCGTGGGTTCAATTCCTAGTCAGGGTACATGCCTGGGTTGAGGGTTCAGTTCCCAGTCAAGGCATATACAAGAGGCAGCCTGGTCACCTCTCACCCCTACCACTATGTCCCAACTCCTAGCCAGGGTCATCTTTCTTGCTGGCTATTGCCATAGTCTCCTACTCTCCCCACTCCTGGCCCCCAATCGCTCCTGCTCCTTCAGAGAAATTCCGTTAAAAGATTTAAGTCTGATTATGTTTCTCTGGTTAAAACTTCCCAACAGACTCCTTATCTTGCTTACAGTAAAAGTCAGGTTTTTACCACGGTGTGCAAGACCCTATGTGAGCAGGCCCCCCTGCCTTTCTGATGCTACCTCGCCCATTTCTCTCCCTCTCACTCACTGTCCCCCAGCCACACTCTCCTCTTTGCTGTTCCTTAAACATGCCAAGAATGCTTCTGCCTCAGGGCCTTTGCACTTGCCATTCCCTCTGCCGAGAACATTGCTCCCTCAGAAATCTTGTGATTCCTTCCTTTGCTTCTTCAGGCTCTGCTCCAAGGTCACCTCATCAGAGAGGCCTTCCTCAAACCTCAGATATAAAAACCTTCTGTCACTCACTATACCCCCTTTTTTTTGTTTATTTTCCTTTTCAACTCTTACTGCCAGTTCATATAATAAAGTTTCCTTTCTTTGCTTTTTTCTTCTCTCTGCCTTTTAGCACTAACATAGTAGCAGCTTACTCCCGTTTCTCCGTTGCTGTGCTCCTAATCTCTAGAAACGTGCCTAGCACGTAGTGCATGCTATATAACTATTTACTGAATGGTTATCTCCCTTCCTCCATTCTTGCCGCCCTCTAATATGGCTTCATGCCACAGCCAGGATGACCTGTCTACAGCACAAGTTCTATGAGGCTCTGTTGCTGCTCAAGAACCACCTTGCTGTCCATCAGGCAAAGCTACTGTTCCACACAGAAGGCCTTTTGGGGTCTGGTTCCACCTAATCCCAGCCCCCTCTCTCTCCATCAGCAAACCCTGTGCGCTGGAGCAAGTGATGTGTCATTGTTCCTTCAACGGCAATCCTTTGTTCATGCTGCTCCTTTAGCTAGCTGTGCCCTCCCATCCCTTCTCCACCTGCCAGATTCTCACTGTAGTGGCTTGAATGGTGACCCTCTCCCAAATGTCTACCCAGAACCTGTGAATGTGACCTTTATTTGCAAAAAGGGTCTTTGCAGATGTAATTAAATTAAAGATCTCGAGATAAGATCATGGTGGATTAGGTTGAGCCCTAAATCCAATGCCACGTGAAGAGCCAAGCTGAGATCGGAGTGACCCTGCCACAGCCCAGGAACGCCTGGAGCCACTGGGAGCTGGAAGAGGCAAGGAACACAGGCCTCCCCAGAGACTTCGGAGGGAGCACGACCCTGCCAACACTTTGAATTTCTGGCCTTCAGATCTGCAAGACAATACATTTCTGTTGTTTCAAGCCACCAAGTTTGTGCTTTGTCATGGCAGCCACAGGAATCTAATATATTTCCTTTTAAAACCGTTGTAGAGAGGCAGTTCTTGCCTTCCCACTTACGTGGGCCAAGCTGACTGGACCAGGCAGGGATACCTGGACTAGGCTGGGCCGGTCAGTATTCCAGGTATTGGGACCTGTACAATGGAGCAAGAGGGCACTGGTGGTCGGAAGGTGGGGGGGTCATCTAGGCTGAGAGCTGGACCTTTGGGGTCATGTTCAGGAAGAAAGCTGAGTGGAGAGGAGAGGCGCAGAGCAGACATTGATAAGAAGGAGACCAGGGGCCCTGATGACTCCCCTGCACTGGCAGGGAAGGCCCTGCTCTTTGCTTTCAGAGGAGTCCCTTGGATTTCTCCAATATTCAGCCCATTTCCACTTTTCCTTGGCCTGGCTTTCCCTTGAGAAGGCCCCTTTTCCCTGCCACCATATCAACCCCAAGCTAATAGCTGAGCTCCAGTGTCACCTCCGTGAAGGTTTCCCTGGCCCCACCATGTGGAGAGACGGGCCCTGGTCTCTGAGCACCCTCAGTTCTGAGCCAGCACCAGGATCCATCATCGCCATTAGCGATGCTTGCATGCTGGTGTCTCCCCAGACTGAGCTCCTCCAGCCACGGACCATCCTGTTCTGTGTATCCCCACTTCCCAATTAATTCCCCAATCGGGTTCAGTGTCTTGTACCACAGTGGACAAATAGGTGAATAAAGGAATGAATGACACTCAGCTCTGCCCCTGAGGAACTTCCGGTCAGGGTGGGAAGCCCAGACTCATGAGCACTGCAGGGGCAACACCGGAGAAGTGTGTAACAAGGCACATACACTGGTGTGGGGGTGGGGCAAGGAGAGGGCAGCTCTGAACCCAGGGGGCAGCCAGGGAGGCCAGGGGAGGGATAAACTGTACAGGTGGCAGTGTGAGCAATGACCTTCGGAGCAGGCAGAAGGCACTGTGGAGCGGAGAGGGCTTCCAAGTGAGGTGAATGGGAGGTGGGAGGAAAACAATGTAGCAGTAGGGGCATGTAGGAGACACCGGACCTGGCTTGAGCAGGAGGTCCACGGGGGGACTGTGATGGGAGGTGTCAGTGGGGCCATCCCGGGGCCTTTGGTAACTCGTCTACTTAGCTGACATCCAACCAGGCACTGTGCCCAGTGCCAGCTATACCGCGATGACAGATAGCAGAATTCAAAGACCAGACTGGAACTCTTAAGAGAACAAGAATGTAGCTGCTGTTACAAGACCGGAAAATAGCACTAACCAAACAAGCGTTTCTGGAGCACTTTACAGTTTATAAAGTGCTTTCTCACATAGTGATGATTACACAGTCACGTGGTATAGTAGAAAAATGGTGGTTGCCGCTGCGGAAAGCCCGAGTTGAGGTCTCTCATCTGCCACGGGTGGCTGCGCAACCTTCATCTTGTGACCACTGCCCTGAGCTTCAGTTTCCTCATCTATGGGACGATGCCAGGGTCAGTACGTATTGAATACCTTACGTATGCCAGCTACCATTGTGCTTTTATATCTCGTAGCCATCTTGATCTTCAAAGCAACCTTACAAAATAGGTACGACTGTTACCCCCGTTTTGTAGGTGTGGAAACAGCCTCACAAGTGCTCCATGGAAGAGATGAGATTTGAACCAGTTCCTCTGGCTCCAGAGTCTGTGCTCTCAGCTGAGATGCTATCCTGTAGATAAGGCCAGCAGCCCCACCTCGAAGGTTTGGGGAGACCAATAATATTAGTACACAACACATGTAGCTGGTTAGAAGTAAGGCACAAATATTAACCATTGTCGCTACTCTGTCCCACGCTCCTGAGCACGGTATTACAGCACTTAGCGGCTTTAACAGATGCTGTCGACAACCTGGCATTACTGTCAGCCTAGCCTAGCGGTCGCCCACAGGCAGTGACGGTGTCCTTCTGCCTGGGGCGTGTTCTGTCTCTGAAACGGCGGATCACCAAATAGGGTAAGCCAGAAGCGCTGGGGTGCTCGCACCCAGGAGCACCCCTCAGCCAATAAGCCAGGAGGGCTGATGGATAAACAACCCGTCGGTGTGACAGTTCTGGAGTGTGCCCTACACAGTCCCTCAGGGGGTCCCCAACAGGACTGAGCCCCAGCTCCCACAGCAGTTACCCACCCACGATTACACCTTTTACCAGCTTTCTCCTTTCTCCATCTCACCCCCCACGTATGCTTCCGGAATCACTGCCCAAATAAACTGCTTGCATGAAACCCTTCCCTCAGGGTCTGTTTCGGAGGGCCCAGACGCCGACAGGGACGCAAAGCAGTTTGGAGAGAGAGGGAAAGAAGAGATATGAGCTGTGGAGACTTGAGATTTTCCTGGACAGGTACTATGAGGGGGATGACCGGAGGGAGCAGGGGCACACATTCACCCGCACACAGAAGAGGGGGGACTCAATAACGGAGAAAATGGACTAGGTCTCCCTCATGCTGGTTCTCAAATGGGACAGCACCTCACACTTCGCCTGACGCTTCAAAAAGATTGGCCATCAGGGGATTTTGGCAAGAGACCCCACGGCTCTGGAGCCAATGACAGGGGCATTCCTTGAAACCCTGGGACATGCACACAGAATAAACACAGATAAGCTCCTGTTGTCTAAGTAAACTGAGGCACAGCTTTATGAAGCAGTTGCCCTTTTCTCCCCACCCTCCCGCACTCCTCTCCTCAAAGGTCATGGCTTGTTTGCTTACTTACTTAATCCCAAACCCTTTGCACCTTCCAAGGGCCCCTTTGTGTCCCAGATGCAGTGGGGCACTTCTACCTTGTGGATGGGATTTTCCAAATGAACTTCCCAACACAGAAGAGCCCAATAATTAATAATAAGACAGCATCATGGTTTAGGTGGGTGCAAAAATGAGCAGGAGGTAAGAAGAAAAACAGAGAAAGGATGAATTTTTAGCAGGTTCCTCTGGCCAAAGAATTCTCAGAGGGAAAGAGACCAAAGACCGTGCTGGGAAAAAGGAAATGGTTGGCAGTAATTTCCAGTGTGGCGTCTTCCCTTGACAAGGTGGTCACGCAGAAAGAGGGATAGGATACATGGAAGAGGGCTGACTGCTGGCCAGCATGATGGGGAAGAGAACTTTGTCACCTCAAAATGACTGTGGCCTGAGTCACAGCCCATGGGCCATGTTCAGAAGGTCTCCTGCCCATTTCATTAATCACTGAAGCTGCAGAAACTCTGAGAACAGAAGGCAACTGGATGGAGCTGCCCTGGAGGCTCCACCTTGGGAGTTTTCAGAGAATGCCGTGGAATGAAAAACCAACGCAAGAATTTTTTAAAAAGCCAAAAAAACTAAAACCTGTCCATAAAAGAATATATTATTCAGAGCTGACCCAGGTCCCTGAGATGCAGGATCACCTATTGGTCAAAACCTTGTCTGTGGAGCCAAAGGACCTGGGAAAGAATCCCCGGCTCTGCCACTTACAGGCTGAGTGGACAAATTATTTAACCTCTCTGCGTGCTTCAGTTTCCCCATCTGCAAATCAGGGCTGATGATCATAATTACGCTTCAGAGAGCTGTAAGGATTAAATGAGTAAATACATATGAAGCACTTAGAAAGGTGTCTGCCACGTAAGTACCTAATACATGCTAGCTGTCATTGCTGCCCAGCTTCCACAGACGATCGTTCCTGGCCCTGCCATAGTCTCACAGGTACCTTAGAATAAAAGTTAAAAAGGTGAAGCAGCATGGAAGCAGGTCAGATGGAAGAAGAGTGCCCCGAAGCGAGGAGCCTCTTTGCCTGGAACAAAGCCGTGGGTGGTTTCACCCGGGCACAGCTCTGTCAGAGCACAGAGGACCACTTGCTGCAGAGACACCTCTGATGTCCCCCAACATCCTCTTCAGTGTGGTCAGAATGGCCCCATTGGACTGCACACCAGCACTGTGGCTTAGATCGGGGCTCTGCCCTCGCAGAGGAAATGGCACACCCCCTCTTCGCCCCTAAACGCAGCTCTGCCATCTGGCTGTGCCTGCGGCGGCCATGGTCAGTGACCTGGGCCTGGAACCCCAGTCGATGGAGGGGCATGTCGCTGGCATGGTTTGCAACTAGAGGCCAGCATCTCTGTAGTCTCTCTGTGTGGTGGGTGGCATGTCTCAGACCCACTTGACCTTAATAGCAGAACCACATTTTCATGCATCGCTGAAGATAAGGGGCCTGGGTTTTCTCTGTAGAGGTTTCTTCAGGGGTGAGAAACAGCCATTGCCAGCTCTTTGCTTATCTCACACAGGTACATGTGCCCCAGCTAAACCCAGGGTTCTGTTTCAGCGTTCTTCCAGCACCCCAGAACTGCAACGTTTTCAGTGAAAAGTGCCCGCTCCTTTAGACTCCTGCAGTTGGAAATGAAGCAGGAATTAAAACAAAGACAAAGGGGCAGTATCAGTAATTATTTCTGAAGTAACAAGCAACTAATTGGGACTTACGGTTATTACAATCTATACTGTAGGCAGTAATTAAACTGCGGCTAATGAGGAATTCGGCACGAGGCTCTGCGGCCGCCACTCAACTACTGTATTCCTCTCGTCCTGGGTGGAGGGGTCTGTTGTTGGAGAAAATAAATGGCTTCTTCACAGCCCTCTAAGAAATATTCATCATTCTGAGATTTCTGCCTGGGGAAAGCAGCGTGGCTCGGTAGTGGGACCAGGCCAGGCATACGTGCAAGAAACCCAGGAGCACGTGGAGGTTTCTAGATCAGCTGCCATCCCCCCTCAGGATGGTGACATCATGGGAAATGGCTGTGGGGTACTATCCGATCAGCGGGAAAAGAGCTGACGTGGCTGTTTTATACATAGATTTATCGAGCACCTCTAATGTGTCAGGAGCTCTGGAAGATACATTTACATACGTTATTTCATTTACTTCTCCTAATAGCCTTAGGAGGGAGGTGCCATTACGAACTGCTTTGTGGAGGTGGGTCACTTGGCTCAGAGAGTGAAATCCCCTGTGGGAAATCACCTGGCCACTCTGCAGAGCGGCGCCGGGACTGGAACCCAGAGGAAGGGGGAGCTCTGGGTTACTTGCGTGCAGGCAACCTGGCAGTGTGAGGCAGGAGCGGGACCCGTGGGAGCGGCTGGGTGTGGCTGCCTGATAAGCTTGTCAAGTTACCGAACCATTCCATGCCCCAGTTTCTGCATCTGTAGAGTGGGGACAACCCCGCTTATCTCGTGGGTTTGCTGTGAAGGCTACTCGATATGTTGCATACAAGTATGTGGCACAGTGTTCAGTGCAATAAATATAAACGTTCAATAAATGCCAGTTGTACTTATGGATGCTGCTTAGATGCTTTTGGAAGCAGCATGGAATGTTGATGAAACTCATCGTCTGAGCATGGCAGAGTTTTTGCAATAGTGGAAGTTGTGCAAGTCTCAGCAGAGTGCCTGTCTGCCTGTGTTCCTTGGGAAGGGGGCAAACAAACCCGGCGGGCCTGCTCTACTCTGAGGCCACTGCCCTGGTGTCCGGGGCAGTGGGGGGCTGGCCGAGCTCCCAGACAGCCTGTCTCGGGCCTGGAGCACAGAGCCGTTGCCTCACCAGCTTGTAATGAGCTGCGTCTCCATCCTGATTAGAGGAACAATCCTCACTCAGAGAGACTCGGGGGAAGGAAGTGACAGCGTCGTGGGGACAGGGCATAACCTCGCCTCCCAAGGAGGGGCTGGTTTCTGGGGAGCTGGTGACTTGAAGGCCACAGACCAAGGGGGTGCCCCTCGTCTGAGAGGAGGCCAAGTGGGCCCCATGGGGCAAGTCTGGGTCAGAGCAGGAGACGTGCTGCGGCCCGCCCAGGCCTCTGCAAGGCTGGGAGGCAGCTACTCCCAAGCTCTGGTTTGCCAGGAAGGGCAAGCAAGGAGACCGACATTCTCCGGGCACCTTCTGGGCACCAGGCCTGATGCCAGACCTGTGACGTCATCACCGTCATCTACATTGTCCTATTAAATAGAATGTCAGGGCACCATCATTTCCAAAACTGTGGATTGCAGCTCACTACTGGGTTATGAAAACAATTTAGTGGGTGACAAATAGCATTTTAAAAATAACCCGATTAAAAAAAACTCAGAAGATATCAGAGTGCACTGCACAGAATAAGGATTAGTCTGTTTTATAGGAGTTTCATTTCTTTAATGTGTGTGTATGAGTATTTGGCAACCAGGTTGTAATGGAGGTAGAAATTATGCTCATATCATAGAGTTGTCGTGGGGATTGAATGAGTTAACATTTTAAGTGCTTAAAGCAGAGTGACAGAGGCTGCCCGCTCCCACCCATGTCCCTCGGAGATAGTTCACTTTCCTTGTACCTGCCACTGGCTTCCTGGGTCTCCCTCTGCCTTTCCCTCCTCCTCTCCGCCCTGTTTCTTAAATAAACTTGCAACTATGTCCTTGTCTTGGTGCCTAATCTTATGTGGGATGGACCCAAGATAAGTAGATTCTGGCACAAAGTAAATGCTCAATAAAGTGTACATGAATTGTGTTCCTCTTGAAACAGGATCGGTGCAAATGCTTTATATGTATCATCTCATTTAATCTTCACTGGATCCAACCGTATAAAGGAGGAATTGTGATTGTCCCCATTTTCTAGATAAGAAAACTGAGGCTCAGAAAAGTTAAGCACCTTGCTCAAAGTCACATAGATAGAAAGAGAGCTCTATTCTGAACCCATGTGTGTCACTGAAGCCTTGTTCTCAACCTCTGCACTGCACTTCACCTGCACAAGCACCCTGCCCGTTAGCTTCTGTTGTCACTCCCATTTTATAGATGTGCAGATGGGAAGCCCAGGCTGGGACTAGCACCCGGCATTCCGACTCCTGGTCCTGTGCTTCCCATGACAGTAGGCTGCCTCTCAGCACCCTGGAAAGGGGAGGCACGGGAGAAATCCCTTCCCTTAAAAAAAAAATCCCTGTGGTCGGAACTGGCCAGCTGTTTATCAAACCTGTGGCACAGGAGAGGGGTAGGATGCCTGTGAAAAGAAGGGACAATTCTAGCAGGTTTACTAGGACTTCCAGAGAGCTAGAGGTCTGCTCTAATGCTTGTGCCTCAACTTCTCAGCCTCCTGACAGGCTGATGACCTGGTGTTACGTCCCGCTACTCACTGCTGGCTTCAACTTTCACCTTTGCAGCCCCATCTCCAGCAGCCCCACCATTCCTACCAAATTGCCCTGGGTTGCGTGTGCCCCCGGCCCCAGTTCCATGGGCATAAAACCTATTATTCACTGCACTTATATCCTTGTGTTGGTGTCTAATCTTCTTTGAGGTGGACTCAATTTAAGACAAGCAGATTCTGGCCCAAAGTAAGTGCTCAAGAAATGATTATTTGCTGCACACCGCCCTGGGCCAGGCATAGGGCTACCACTCAGTGCCTCAGCCTCCTCACCTCGTAAATTGGAATAATCTTTGTATCCTCTGCATGGGTCGGTATAAAGATTAAATGAGCTAATTCTGCAAACTGCATATCTGATGAAGGACTCATTTCTAGCACATATAAACAACTGTCACAACTCCACATTTAAAAAAGAAATAATACTGCCCTGGCTAGTGTAGCTCAGTGGGCTGAGTACTGGCCCACAAACCAAAGGGTCGCTGGTTCGATTCCCTAGTCAGGGCACATGCCTGGGTTGTGGGCCAGGTCCTCAGTAGCGGGCGTGTGAGAGGCAACCACACACTGATGTTTCTCTCCCTCTCTTTCTCCCTCCCTTCCCTTCTGTCTAAAAATAAAATAAAATAAATAAAATCTTGTAAAAAAATTTTTAAAAAAGAAATAATACAAGTACAGCCACTATGGGAAACAGTATGAAAACTCCTTAAAAAATTAAAAATACAACTACCATATGACCCAGCAATTCTACTTCTAGGCATTTACTTATAGAAAAGGAAAACACTAACTCGAAAGATGCATACACCCCATCTTCATTGCATCATTATTTACAATAACCAAGATATGGAAACAACCTAAGTGTCTATCGTTGAATGAACGGATAAAGAAAATGTGGTACATATATAATGGAGTGCTTCTCAGCCATGAAAAAGAGGGAGCTCTTCCATTTGCAGCAACACGAATGGACCTTGAAAGCATTATGCTGAGCTAAGTCAGGCAGAGAAAGATATATACTGTATAATCTCGCTTATATGTGACATCTTTAAAAAAAAAACACACCAAAAACCAAAAACCAAAAGAAAAAAGAAAAACCCAAAACAAAAAACCAAACTCACAGATATAGAGAACAGATTGGTGATTGCCAGAAGTGGGCGGATAGGAGACGGGCAAAATGGGTGGAGGGAGTCAAAAGGTAAAACTTCCGGTTATGAAGTAAATAAGCCATGGAGACGTAACGTACAGCATGGTGACTATAGTTAATAATATTGTACTGCATATTTAAAAGTTGCTAAGAGAGTATATCTTAAAAGCTCTTACCACAAGAAACTCTGTGGGGTGATGGATGTTACCTAGTCATCTTATGATGATCGTTTCACAATATATATAAATACTGAATGATTATGCTGTACACCTGAAACTAATGTTTTATGCCAATTACACCACAATTAAAAAACCAAACAATAAGTCCAGTTAGAAAATGGGCAAATGACAGGAGCAGACATTTTAGCTAAGAGGATACACAGATGGCAAACAGGCATGTGAAGAGATACTCAACTCATCATCTGTTAGAGACATGGAAAATAAGACCAAGAAGAGATGTTACTACTCACCTATTAGAACAGGTAAAATAACAAATAGTGATGACACCAAATGCTGGCAAAGATGTGGAGAAGCCGAATTACTTATGCATGGCTAGCGGGAGTGTAAAACGGTACGATTGCCCTGGAGAGCAGTTGACTCTTACTTAAAAAAAGCTAAACACGCACTTACCATATAAACCAACAATTGCACTCCTGGACATTTATCCCAGAGAAATGAAGACATTTTCACATAAAAACCTATACATGAATATTTCTAGCAGCTTTATTTGCAATAGCCCCAAATTGGAAATAACCCAGATATCCTTCAAAGGTTAAACTTTGGTACATCCATACCATGGAATATTAGTCAGCAACAGCAAAGGGATGAACTCATGACCTACACAACAACTTGGACAAATTATGCTGAGTGAAAAAATTCCAGTCTCACAAGGTCACACACTGTGTCATCCTGTTTAGATAACACTGTTGAAATAATAAAATTATGCAGATGGAAAACAAACTAATGGTTGCCAGGAGGAAAGGATGGTAGAAGGGAGAAGGATGGGTGCTACCATAAAGAGATAGCAAGGGAGATCTTTGCGGAGATAAATAGTCCTGCATCTTGATTGCGATGGTGGTTACACAAATCTAAACAAGCGATAAAGTGATACAGAACTGTACTCACACACCATCATGCCAAAGTTGGTTTACCGGTTTTGATATCGTACTATAACTATATAAGATGTAACCATTGGAGAAAACTAGGGGAAGGCTACAAAAGATCTCTCTGTACTACTGTGTAACTTCGTGCAAAACTATGTCTTAAACGAGCTACTTGTAAAGAGTTTAGGTCAGTGCCTAAGTAAGCACTTAATCAATGTCAGCTCACATTATTATGATTTCACTGTCATTATTACTTCAAACAAGTTGTCTTATTTAATGCTCACAATGAGCTTGTAAGAAAAGACTTTTTTTTTAACCTCCATTTTACAGGCTAGAATACTAAGACTCAGATACATTAGATAACTTATCTAAGTTCCCATATCCGGAAAGACCTAGTAATTGAAGCCAAAATCCATGAACTTCTTACATACATACAGGTACGAAGACCAGTAAGATTCAAAGCTTTGCCCTCATTGAGCTTACAACACAGTACAGAAAGTAAGAGATTTAACTCAAATCTGTGCAGAATGTCATAATGTATAAATTCTATGTGGGCACAGGTAAGAGAAGAGTTAAAAAAATATTCCAACTGTGGAGATCTAGGAAGGCTTCCTGGAGGAGGTGGCATTTAGGATTGTTTTTGAAGAATGAGTAGGAGCTCAATAAGAGTAAAAAGGGGTAGTGGTGCAAGAAAACACATTCCAAACAGAGAAAACCTGGTCATTCAGGAATTGGGAGCACTTGGAGAACAGTGACAAGCCCAAGGTGGTTAAAGCAGCTGGCGTGTGACTAAAGGCAGATGCAAATTAAGGACAAGCAGAGGGCAGTCAATGAAGATGGGACCTGAACGACAGGCTGGGGATTGGATTCATTCTCCCAGCTTTTGCTCACTGTGGTCTGCAAAGTCTGCCATGGAAGACAAGAGTCCAACGTCTAAAGCACATGAGCAATAAAACAGTGGACACAACAAGGGGCCAGCCTTCTATTTATGCTGAAAAACCTGGGCAGAGCTCTGCACTGGGCTCTGAGGTCCCACGAAGCAAGGAGCTCTTCCATCTAAGGACCCCGAGACGGCATTTTCCAGGGTCCTCCCAAGGCCCAGTGCCAGCAAATCCTGAACACAAACCCCTGCCTCTTGTGGGGAACAGGGCCCACAGCTACGCTGGACTGTGGGATTTTATCTGCCAGTAATAGTTCACGAACCCTATCGCACTTGTACTTGCTCATCTTCCCTCCCCGACAGTAACCTCTTTGCGGTCAGGAACCACGTTTGTCTGGGTCACGACTGAGTCGGGCCCCATAGAGGGGTCCATGTTCAATTTCATTTGATTGGTCCCATATCAATTTTGGAGCACCCGTGCTAGGGACTGGAGGTGAAAGAACAAGACTCAGTGCAGAAGAGAGACAACCACTCGCAGGGCAATGGCAGTGCCAACCATTCAGAGGTGAAAGGATGAGAAGCTGCCCTGGGCTGTAACTGGTAGCGACAGTCACATCTGCTTAACTTATCTTAACAAATGTGGAGGTGAAGACTCCGTCTTCAATGAGACTGGGCACTGTTGATCAGGGTATCCAGAAGTTGTTAATGGGGCTAAACTGAGACACGAGCTATCCTTCTATCTCAGTAAATTCATCGCAATGGTGACAATGAGACCTGTAACATTTTGCTAATGTCCTGAGTGAAACTGGAACGTAACACAACCACAACACTGGCCAAGAAGCAGTGTACTTTCTGCCATTCATCTTCTAGAGTCCCAACATGAATTAGTTGAAGAAACTAGATTCCAAAGATGCTAGTGGGATACCTTATGAAGTATGTCATCAGTATGTCTGTATTCAAGCGGAGATATAAAAAAACAGCCCAAATAAGAAAACCGTGGCAAGGCTGGCAGACAGAACAACTGTGGATTAAACATGGGATCTTCTTAAAAGGCCTTGAAAATAAGTTTGGACTCAAGTGTTGGAAGAACTAAGGTGACTTTAATGGGCAGTGGGATGAATCACAACATGTAAAATTCCTTAAATAAAAACCTATCGACATAGCATGCGGAGGTGGTGTGGGCTGTCTGTGGGTCTTTGCAGTCAGGGCTGCCCCTTAAATAGCTTCCCCGCCTCTCGGGGTCGGTTTCGGTTTGCCTTTACCGGACCCTCCCTGGGGCCTGTGTCAGCTGATGCTTTTGGAAAGTGGATTTCGAGCTGTAAAGGACAGCTTTTCCAGACGTATACTCAAGCTTTGGAAGGAAGAATTAAATTAAAAGGAGCAGCTGAGAGGGACCTCAGGGTTCCTCTGGGACAATTGCTTTCAACCTGAGTTTTCCAAGCTTGAGCCTAAGGGTTTTGTGGGGATGCCCAGAAGTGTGGGAAACAGCCCCGGGGAAGGGGGTGCTGAGGGCCTGGGCTCAGGGTCTCCACCTACCTCAGCCAGAAGAGCTCAATGTGACCTCTACACACAGAAGTTCCAAGTATGTTGGAAGAAAGTTTCCATGGTTTTAGGTTTACAGCCCCCAAAGTAGTCCAACACAATCACTGTCATCATCACAATTTTTTACAACAGTGCTTTGCAGGTGCCAAACACTGTTAAAAGTGTTCTACATGCATTATCTCATTTCATCCTCACAGTAACTCTAAAAGATAGGAACTATTATTATCCCCATTTCACACAGGAGAAGACTTAAGGCCAAAGGTTAAGTAATATGACCAAAGCACACAGGTCCTGAGTGATGAAGCCTGGCTTTTGTACAGCGCACAACTGTGCACTGTAAGGTACAGAGGAAGGTGAGTCCCAGGGGGAGGCAGGGACTGGCCACGAGCCCCCCAGTGAGCTCAGGAGCAGAGCCGTTCCCCCTCAGGGCGTCTTCCTCCTCACAAGCTCCTTCCCTCTCTCCTTCTCCTCCTCCTCAGTGTGCCTTCTAGAACCGACTCAGAAGTGGCTTTAAATAGACCATCCCTTGGTTACCGAGCACCTGTGCGCCCACGCTGGGAGCCGAGGAGGAGAAAGAGCCGCGATGGTTGATCTACTTTGGGGATCCCCGTTCTGAATGGAGCTGTCCTGGTCTGCCACCCCATTTCCTGCTCTCTGATCCAGATGATGCTGAGAGCTTTCGGCATGGCTTTCCGGCCCCTTCCCAGCCTGCACCCTGTCTGTCCATCCAGCCTCTCCCCGGTCTGCTCCTTTCCATACACTCTCACTGCTGCAGATATACACACACCCTGTTCCTTTGCTCGTGATGTTTCCTCTGCTGGAATGCCATTCTTGCCTTGTTGGCCTGGCACACTCCACCTCTGAGGGCCCCTCTCTAGGGTCCTGACCTCCCTCCCAAGGCAGAACCAGTCACACCTTCCCCAGCATCCTCTTCGTCATCGCCCAGTACTCTAAGCACTGACTTTGCTTCCTTGATTCAAAGACATGCTGGGGGACCCATTTTACTTCACCAAAATCAGGATAGTTCTTACCATCCAGGCTTCTCAGTGTGTCTTGCCTCCCGAAACACTGTTACCGAATTGATAAGGTATTTTGTAATCGATGCCATCTTAGGATCTAGGAAATACAGGACTTCTCTGTCTCCCTCCAGACTGAGCTCATCCAGGTTGGGGGTCATGACCACGTGTCCTGCGACCCCCAGCAGCCAGCACAAGGAAGCACAGAGGAGGGGCCAGGTGGTGGTGAGTCGTGGTGCTCATGGCCTGGACAGAGCCGTTTGTGCCCTGGTCGCCATAGGTGGCCCGCAGGGATCTAAGCTTCAGGGTATCCCAGAGGCCCAAGACAGCCTCCCGCCATTTCCCACTGCCCGCTGAGCTCACGCACTGCCTCGTGGCACCTGCCCTGGGGAGAAACATGAGCAAGAAGAGCAGCTCCACTCCCCAATGTGTTAGTCTGCTGGGGCGGCCATAACAAAGTGCCACAGCTGAGGGGCTTACACAGCAGAAATTTATTTCCTCACAGTTCTGGAGGTGTTAGCTGGGTTAGTGTCTTCTGAGACCCCTCTCCTTGGCTTGTCGATGGCTGTCTGCTCCCTGGGTCTTCACATGGTCCTCCCTTTGTGTGTGTATCTGTGTCCTAATCTCCCCTTCTTATTATGACACCCGAGTCATAATAAATTAGTGCCCACCACGATGACTTCATTTTACCTTAGCCACCTCTTTAAGAACCTATCTCCATATATAGTCACATTCTGAGACACTCGGAGTTAGGGTTTCAGCATATGAATTTTAGGGGGAAACAATTTGCCCATCACACCCCTTGAACGTTGACCAAGCCTCAGGTTCCAACCCACACCGCAACCCATGCTCTGCCTCCACTTTTCTCCCTGAGAAGGGCCGCAAGGGCAGACAGGTCCCTAGCTCTTAGCTTTTTTGAACTTCCAAGGGAAGCTTCCAGGACATCCTCTTCAGACTGGACTACCTCTTTCTGTCCTCATTTATTTAGTTTCTAGCTCCAGTGACCTCCTTACCCAGACCTTCCAAACGAAATCTCCAGCGGCAGTTCCCACCTCCCCTCCTCTTACAGCCTCACCCTTATATAGAAAATACAGGAACCGTAGACTTGATGAGATCTGTCAAAAACATGGGACTTGACCTACCACTGCCCTTCCCCTTGCCGATGGAGCTCATCACCGATCACTCCCATGACGCTCCCCTGCAGAATCCAATGCCAGGCAGCCGCTGTCAAGTGGGTCGGCTTGTTCACATTTGCAGCCATGGAACTAGCTGCCCGCTAAGAGAACCTCTAAATAGAAATCCTGTGGATTCTTGGGTACAACATCCATATCCTAGACTGGTTGGGATGGTCTCAAATTTATATAATTTTCACTCTCTTCAATAAAAGCAATTTTTAAATTAAATGAGTAACTGAAAGTGTCTGGATTCTTTGGGGGGAATATTTGACCAACTCTTGGACTCTAGGTCCAGTGGGTACACTCTCCAGGTGGCCTGAAGCAATTGACCAGGAATCTGGTCTTTCTGTTAGGTGGCCTAAGCCAGGGAACAGAGAAATCAAACTGGGAGAACATTCGTTCATCCGTTTCATTCAAACATTTACTGAGCACTTAACTATATTCTCGGCCCTGCTCTAAGGGCTGGGGATTCACAGACAAAAGTAGTGATAGCTTTCATGGTGCTAGATGTAAGGGTACCCTATCTATTTAACCCTTTATGCCTCAATTTTGGTACATTTCCCTTTCTGGAGCCAATATTATTAGTTGTCCACCAAAATCCATGTTCTCCCTTCCATGGTATGTGGTTGCCCATGTGAAGGGGTTTCCGAGCAAGTGACTACAGTTCCAAGGCCCCCTTTTGCATCTAGGTGTAACCATGTGACCTCACCGAGGGAATGTGAGAAGTGATGACAGTCATTTCCAGGACAAGGCTTTTAGGAAGTGGGTGAGTCTCTGCCGTGGTTTTTTTCCACCTCCCGTTGGCTGGATGCAGGTTAGTTCAAGGATGTAGAGAGGATGGTGAAGACATGAGAAGGAAGGAGCCTGGCTTTCTAAATCACAGACCAGAAATGCCAGCTTTGGACTGGTTTGTGAATGAGAACTAAATTTCTATTGTGTATGAGCCTTTCTGCGTTTTGGGGTCTTTTTGTTATAGAAGCTTACGTTATCCTAACACAATCTTTAAGTGAAGTCAGTATTGTTGCTGTGCTGGCTGAGACATGTCTTTGTAGCTCTGCTGCAAAGAGCTCTGGGATTATGCCCTCCCTCTAAGCCAGACGACTGTAATACAAACTGTGAGAGTCTTCTATAAAGGAACTTTAAAATCCTGGTAAAATAAGCTTTCAAACTTTAAGAGAAAACTGTAAAGCTTCCCCGAGAAACTCCCAAGTACCATATTCTTTTGCCTGGGAAATCAATCTGGGTCCAGGACAATTTTTTTAAGCAGCCAGAAACCCTGCTCTGGGTTTCACTGCCCCTGGCTGTGGCTCCCGGAGGGAGCTGGCAGAGTCAGGACCACCTGGCAGAGAGAAATTAGCAAGCAATGGAATTCCTGCCCCCCAGTTGGGTCAATAGCATGAGTCAGTGTGCTACAGAAATAAAGAAATCCCATTCATAAATTTTCCCTCACCCCAGCTTAAGAGCTTTCAAAGTCATAAAGTCTACATAAAGCCAGAAGACCTACAATTGTCCAATTAGAGGTTTTATCCGGGAAAGCACACATTTTCAAAGTCACTGTTTGGTCCCCATGCCAGGAGTGTAGCTGGGCTGGTTTGGCGTGCTGCACCTCTGGGTTTTACAGAAATTTCCACTTGGATGAGACGAGACAGAGGCCTTCTCAGAGCCTCTAACCCCCATGGCATGGTCCACAGGAGGCCTAGAGATGCCTAAAGCTAACACTCCTAATGTGGGAGTTCAAGAAAATTTGGAATCGACTTAAGCCAGCTCATATGGGAGAGAAGCAACAGCTAAGTGCTTACTATGTGCTATTCTTGAGTGCCAGGTCCTGTTCTAAATACACAGCACACACGATTGCACTCGGTCTTTATTACTACCCTGTGAGGAAGGGTCTGTTTCCCTCCATCTTCCAGATGAGGCAGGTGAGGCCTGGAGACATCAAGGGACGTGCTCAAAGTTGAGCGGCTCGTGAGTAGCAAGGTTCAGATTTGAGCTCGGGTATCGCAGGCCTCGCCCTCTCTGTCTAGCCATGTGAGCCACACTGGGAAGGCCGCTCCGAAGGAGGCTGCAGTAAGACATGTCATTACTAGGAGGGGCCAGAAATGAATGACCAAGGAGGGAAGCCAGGCCTAGAGAGAGCCCTCAGTATTAGCCAGGCACTGTGCTAGTGTTTCACTTAGATCGTCAGGCTAAGTCCTCATAACAATCCTGCAAAATAAGTATTACTGAGCCTGTTTCATGACTGAGGCAACTGAAGTGCAGGGACGTGAAGAACGTCCCCCAGACCACGTGGTCAGGAAGCAGTGGAGAGTCTGACCAAACAGAGTCCTTGCCTGGAAACGTGACGTTAACATTGAGCTTGCCCACCTATGCATCACGTGGCATTTATTCCTGGGAGGATTCCTTTTTTGTCAAATTCCAACTCTACTTGTGCACATTTAATTGATAACTTCCCTGCCAGTCCTGGATGTCGGGGCCTCCACACTCACATTGACTTTTAGGCCACTTACTAGCGGAGGAATTTTGAGAGCGTCCCTAAACCTCTCAGGAAAGACATGGTTTCTGCTCTCCTCGGGTTTACCAGCTAGACCAGGGGTTAGAAATCTTTTCCTGTAAAGAGCCAGAGAGTGAATATTTTAGGCTTTGGGGTCCATCCAATCTCTGCATGGCAACTGCTCAGCTCTGACACTGCATTGTGAAAGCAATACACGTTGTTGCATTTAATCTTTAGTACGACCCTCCAAGGAAGGGCCTATTTCCCCCCATAGACACTACATAAATGAATGCATATGGCCAGATTGGGCCCATGGGGCTAAGCAGGCAGACCCATGATCTAGATGGTCAAAATAGCCCACAAGGCAGCCATTATATCAGTGCTGTAAGTAAGGGGTATCATCGGTGCTCTGCGAGTTTGTTCCCCGAGACCTGGGCTCAAGGAGAATGGTGGCTTGGAAAAGGTCACCAGTCAGGGCAAGGCTAGAATTGGAGGCCAGGCGGCCTGCTCTTCTCTGGGGACACCCCTTAGCACACACTATCTCCCTGGCCATCAGGAAATCTCTGGAAGCTGAGGCCGGTCCTGCAGCCCTGCTTAGTGAAGTGCAGTGACACGGGCCGCACTCAGAGAGCAGCCCGGGGTTTCTGCAAAAGCCAGAAGTCACCTCTGACTGGGGGCAGGAGGCTTCCACTAGCAGACCATTGGTTTATTTCTGTCTGGCAGGGCCTGCCTCTCGCAGCACCTTTTAAGAAGCTGGCACAGCAGCCACAGCAGCACGCGCGGTGTTAATTTATGAAAATCCCAACTTGTAAAAGCTGGGCTCGCAGGAGGAGGCAGAGGCACGCCGCACTGGGGACGCTGCGCTGCAGCCACAAAAGGAAATGTTGGCGAGGTCTTCAGAGAAGGGGTGGTTGGTGGGGCGGGGATGCTGCTGGATTTAATAGCAGGAATACGAGTCATTTGTCTTATTATAAAATAGATGAGTGTTTGGACGCAGAAAATGCTCTGGATCCTTTCTTGCCTCCCCTTGCAGGCATGAAAAGCCTGAAGCAAAACAAAATGCTGCTGATTTCGAGGCTATTTCGGTTGCCTGTCACTGATTGCTTCGGCACATGCTGCTTTCTCAAAGCATGGTTTTAACAAATTGAAATGCAGAATGAATGAGCATCTTGCTGCTGCTGCTGCTGTTACCACTGCCATCAGAACAGAAAGCAGTCCCCAATGGCCAGGCATGGCCCACGTTGTTCGGTTCTTCCCTCTCTCCCAGATGCCCACCCACCCCATGCCTCCTGCCCAAGCAGCGTGGGCCGGCGCCTGGGCTAGGCCGCCCCCCCCGTGCCAGGAAGCTATTTACCAAAGGAAATAACTCTGATAAAGGGATAAAAATAGCTGGCAATGATGGAAAACATTTTGTTGAGAGATCTGTTGACAAGCGAGGAAATAGAGCTGTGAAAAAGATAGGTGGTGAAGGATACTGAGAGAAGTGGGCCAGCCGTGACAGTCCGGGAACCCAGAAGTAGTCGGTACAGTGCTCAGAGGCCAAGACAACCTCATGGATGATGAGGCCCAAATGGCCCATCTTTCCTCTCCATCAGAGGCCCCAACCCTCTGCTATGTTACCCGGCCTCAAGGCACTGAAGGAGGCGAAGCCAGCAAGCTCCTTCATGTGGGCTGGCTATCTGGGATTGGTCTCTGAAATACAGCCCTGTGAAAGAAGCAAGTAGAGTGCAGGGTAGAGGCTAGCCAAGAACTTGGCTTTGGAGTTCTGCCACTTATAAACATGGCAGCCTGGACAAGCCACTGAACCTCTCTGAGCCTCAGTTTCCTCATATGATGAATAAAGATTGTATTAGATCTACATCCTAAGGTTGTGGTGGTAATATCTGCATACTGTTTACCAAAGTGACATTATTCAGGTCATCTGGCATTTTACAAACACGGACTGAGGGCATCCTGCAGGCCAGGCACTGCCTAGGTACCCAGGATACCTTGAGCCTTGAGACTTTGAGATGGTAAATTCCTTAGAGAATCAAGAGCCCTCCTTAGAAATGCAGAACCAGCACTGCTCATTCTGAAACAGCCAAATTGAAAAGCCCCGGAACACCCTTCCTGGGCCACAGAGACAACCCATTCAACTCTGTGTGCCTACTATGCACTACATACCACAGAAGGAATGGTAGAAAGTCTCCTTCTGCCCTTCTGAAGCACACAGCCTGGTGGAGTAGACAGGTGGATAAACAGATACATATCATTCAACACAAATAGAACCATAACAGAGTTAGGTTTAAGAGGGAACCAAGAACACTTCTATGGGAGAAGCAGGGAAGGGCCTCATTGAGGAGGTGATGTGGGCCAAGTCTTAAAGGATGTGCAAGAGCTGGCCAGGCAGACAGGGGAGAAAGGCATTCTCATGAGAAGGGATAAACAGCATTGTGTTCATGAGAAAAATGACCACATTTGGAAATGGCTGCTGTGCAAGATACAAGGGCTGATGACATCCAACCTGTTTAATAATTGAGTCAACAGATGTTGGCCACAGTGCTGTAGAACAGGGTCCTAGAGCCCCTCCCTGTGCCAGGACCTGCCCCATTGGTTGCTGGACTGTTGGGAAGTGCAGGGAGCTGTGGTTGGATGGTTGGAGGTTGTTGGAGAGGCGGCACATAGAGGACTAGGGGAAGGGGGATTCACTGATGGCTCAGAGGTGTGGTTATATCAAAGTGTGCCAGCTAAATGTCTAGTCCAAATGGAGGGAGGGGTGGAGGGAAAAGAACCTGAGGAGGGCTGAGGGCCTCCAGGGCCTCCAGGGTCTCCAGGGCCCCCTGGGAGATGGCGAGCCATCCCAGTGGGTAGAGATTCAGGCCTTCTATCATTCCTTTTGTCAAAACACCTTTGTTTATAATCTGTGTATCTGTGAATCTCCCATTCAAGAGTCCATCAGGGGGAAGTATTTTGATGTTAAAAAGATGATTCCTGCAACATAGGGTCCTATTCTTTCATGAATGCATTGGACATCTGAATTTTAACCCCCTCACAGACTTTGTATTTGCCACCACACTGTGGAAGGATAGATCTTAAAAGGTTCTGAGAGCTTTCCTGTCTTCATCATTTCCATGGCAACCGCTCCAGTTCTGGCCTCATTGTCTCTTCTCTGGACCAGCACAATCATCTCCTCACGAGGAGCCTCCCTCCTTCCAGTCTTGCCTCTTTCAATACATTTCTCCAAGCGATGGCACAGTGATCTTTCAAAAATACATATCTGATCATGTCACTGCCCACCAAGAGTTCCCCCTGGTTTTCAGGAGAAAATGCAATGCCCTTAGTATGACATCAAAGGTCCTTCATGACCAGCTATCTCTTTAAAGGTTATTCCGTATTAACCTAACCTGTCCTGGAGAGGCAGGATGGACCCATCAAGGCAAGACTTGTGTCCCCCCAAGAGAAGCTGGGCATTGATGTGGGCCAAATTATGCCCCCTTCAAAATCTGTATTTTGAAACCCTAACTCTCAGGCTGTGGCTGTATTTAGAGATAGGTAAGTAAGTCAAAATGAGGCTCTTAGGGTGTGCCCTAAGCCAATGTGATGGATATCCTCATAAGAGAAGGAAATTGGGACACACAGAAAGGCACCAGGGGTACCAGGTGAAGAGGATGTAAGAGGGTGGACATCTGCATGCCAAGGAGAGGGGCCCCAGAGGAAGCCAACCCTGCCAGTACCTTCGTCATGGACTTCCAGCCTCCACCACCATGAGAACATAAATTTCTGCTATTTAAGCCAATCGGTTGCTGGTATTTTCTTATGGCAGCCGTAGAAAACGAATGCAGATGACAGTAAAAGCCCAAAGTGAGAGCAGCCAACTTGTCACTCTGTCAGACTACTTTAGCCTGATGCCACTGAGAATTTGGATGACATAATCCCTGTGCTCTGCTTCCATGCTAAGCTAGTCATCTTCTGCAACAGGTAGTCTTCCCCTTGTGCGATAGACACAGAGATGTGTGGCTAAAATCCTCCTTCAAAACAGGACCTGGTGCCCAGCTGCAAGGAGTGTGGGGTACATGCAGGCCTGCTCTTCTGGGGGCAGCCCCAGCCAGTGACTGTGCAGAGCAGCAGAACAGGGTCCAGCCATCTTTGTCCACTGTGGGACCCCTCTGATGACAATCTCTGCTAGGGTGATTGTCCTCTCCTGGGCTGGCAGTGGCTTTGTCCTGACAGCCTCCCAATCAGACAGCTCCCCCTGCACGAACTCACTTCCTGTCCTCTTATTTTCAAGGTGTTAACTCCTGGGAAGCTTTTGACACCTCTACCCCCATCTCGGCCTGGAGAATCCAGCCCGCAACAGCCTGTAAACCAGTGCCTTCCTGTCTGGAGTGTAGACTGGTCTCTGGAAGCTGACTGGTATGAGTTAGTCTCTAAGCCCCACAAGCTGGAGTTTCAGGCCTTGAGCTGCTGTTATCATGACAAGACATGTACTGGGGGGGCCTTATGGCAGCCAGCCAGGTAGGGGTATTTCCTGGGGGCTCCACAACCTCAGACCCTATTTCTCTTGCAAATGCAGTGCCTATCACAGCGCTTAGCTGATCCCCGCTGGCCCTTTCCCTCCCCGAGGGTGGAGGTCTCACAGCGAGACCAGAGCAGCAGCCTGAGTCCAGGGCTCGGCCTGTTCCGGGTGAGCCCTCCCTGCAGCTGGCCCAGGGTTGGCCCCATCAGAGGGCTGGATAAAGAAATGGAGGTAGTGCCCAGTGGATGGCCATCAGCCATCCCATAAGGCCATGGGAGCTTCGTGGTAGGTGAAAGGGACACGCACTTTGAAAAGCAAGACCGACCAGTTCAGTCCCAGGCCCTCTGTGTCGTAGCTCTGGGCTTTTGGTTGCAGGATTTACTGCTCTAGCTTCATTTTGGTTTGGGGGTTGTGTTTTTTTCCTGTAAAACACAAATAAGAACAATAACTATCTGATGGGTCATCACCAGGATAAACGAGATACTTGTTTTATCATATAAGTCTGGTTCTTGCATTATAGTTTCTCAAAAACATCTAGTCCTTTCCCACTTCTCTCTCCCTGTCTCTTTTAGATTTCCAGGAACTAGCGTGTGCAAGTTTTGCAACATGATAAACATTGACAAGTTAATCATATTCATGTACTATATAAATTAATAAGCAGTAGTTATATATTACAGCAATTTTAGAATAATATCCCCAAATGATCATCTCAATACACCAAAATGTTAATAGTTGTTATTTTTGGGCAGCAGAATTGTGGGTGATTTGTATTTTCTTCCCAAATTTTCTACAATTATTATGCATTATTTTTGGGGAAAGAAACAAGCAACCATGAGCAAGGAGAAACCTGTCCTACAATATCCTGTGATGGGAAGTCTGTTCACTGGCCTTGGATTCTGCTGACAGTCTCTTTGATTCCAAGGACCTGTTGAGTCATCAAAAGTTTGAAGTCACTTAAAAATAGGCAATTTTGCAGCAGGATGTGACCAGGCTACCCGGGCTCTGGCCAAGTGGGTACTGTCCTTTGCCTCCTTACTCTGTGAGGCAGGGTCAGAAAAGCATTTGCTAAAGCCTCAGGGTCATCATTCTACAGGTCATTTCCTCTGAGAAGCCCTCCTGGACCACCCCAGACTCAAGTGGGCATTCTTTATTGGAGATCGCACATCTGTCTCTCAGCACTATGTGTTACAATGTTCTCCTCATGGCCTGTCCCCTGCTCAAGGCTGGGAACAACTTAAGAGCAGGGAACATGCCTTGTCCATAGCTACATCTCCTTCGCCTCTCATGGAGCCTGGCTCAGAGCAGGCCCTCAACAGCATTTGCTGAATGAATGACATGCCAGCTCTGGAGCTGCAGATACACATGACCTGGTCCCCTGCCCTTGAGGAAATCACACTGCATTGGAATTCAGTCTCCCCAACACAATACATACCTTGACCAGTACCTTCAAAGGCTTAAGAAAAATGAGGAGAATAAGGAAGGAGAGGAGAATTCCCCCAGTGGGTGTCTGAGAAGTCCTTGTATAGGAGGTAGAATTTGAACAGATCCTGCAAGAATGAGTAGAAGTGCCCTGTGGGGACAGAAGGTAAGGCAGGCCAAAGTGGGGAGTCAGCTAGGAGAGTGTGCTCAGTGGGACAGGGTCAAGGTGGGGCTGCACGTGGAGCACCTTGAATGGGGGCCAATGGGTCTGGTTCACATTCTGGCTGAGCAGGCGGCTAGAAAGGTTTAGGAGGAGGACTAGTGGGGTCTGACTTCCTCCTCACTGCACTGGCAGGACCAGACATCTCCCACCTGTGCTAGGTGCCAGCCTAGCCCAGCGTTCTTTTGCCTGCCCATTAGGAGGCCTCGGAAATAGGACCTGTTTGCAATCCATCACTGCCAAATCTAGTCTTCAGCAAATAATCCCCCTCATTTAACCCAGCACCTGTGGGAAAGGCTGGCTTTGGGTGTGTGTGTGGCGGGGGTGGGGGGGTCCTGAGGAATACAGATATGAATGGCCTATGCCAGTTGCAGCAAATGAACTGCAGAAAGGACATCCTGAGAGCACCCAGGATCTTAAGGACAGCCAGCCTTTAAAAATGGAGCTCATTCCCTTCCCTGGGCTGGACTAGCAGAGCTGTGGCTTCACTTTGGAGCCCACTGTTCCCATTGAAAAGTGCAGGGACACTAGTTCAGCTCCATCCCCTCGAGGCCTTTGCATGTGCTGTTCTTGCATCCTGAGGTCCCTTCTTCCAAGGCTGAACATGGTTGGCCTCTCCTGCTCTCTCAAGTCTTGTTTCCTTAGTGATGCTTCCTTAGTGATGCTTCTCCTGGCTCCCCATTTAAAGTAACTGTACTGCCCTGACCAGTGCGGCTCAGTAGGTTGGGCCGCACTGGTCCTGCAAAGCGAAAGGTCGCTGCTTCGATTCCCCAGCAGGATACATGCCTGGGACACACATTTGGTCCCTGGGTGGGGCATGTATAAGAGGCAGCTGTTCGGTGTTTCTCTCTCACTCTAATGTTTCTCTCCTTCTCCTTCTCCATCCTTTCCCCCTCTCTTAAAATAAAGAAATCAAATCTTTAAAAACAAACAAACAAAGGAACCCTCCATCACCTCCTGTTAATATGATTCTATTTTTGGCTTTCATAGTGCTCCTTTTTCCCTACATACTTGTTTGTTTTCTTTCTCCCCACCTGACTCCAAGTCGATTTGAGCTCTGTGACAGCAGGGATCTTGTCTACCTCACAGCTGTATTCACGGTGCCAAGAACAGACAGTGCCTGACACTTAGTTGATACTCAGTAAAAATGAATCAGAGAAAGGAAGAAAAGAGAGGGGGGTGGGAAGAAAGAGGCAAGGAGAAAAGGAGAGAAGGAGGCAGGTATGGGTGAGGGGGAGCTTCTAACACAATGGTTGCAAATGACCACTCCACCTCCAGCCCTACTGCCCTGGGAAGATGACCCACTAACATGAGCCCACAGCAAACCCCCAGGGCAGGGCCAGGGCTGCTGCATCCCCAGGGTCAACGTAAGCCTTGCACTTGGTGCTTTAGGAAGGGAAGGGGAAAGGCAGGGGACTATCCTTTATTTAGTCCCTACGATGTGCCAGGCCTCTGTCTACTCTCATTTTACAGACAAGGAGACCATGGCACATAACGAATAAACATGAAAGAGCTACCATGTATTTTGTACCTGGGGTTTGCACATTGTATATATTGTCTCATTGATCATAGACAACAAGTTTCAGAGGTAAGCACTGATTTCTGCTAAAATTTTATAAGCCGGGGGAATGTTTGGTAAACATATTCAATTTCAAGTAACTAGCTAGCAGCAGAGCCAGGATCAGAACCCAGGTCTTTCCAACTCTTACCTAACATCTTCCTTTGACAGAAAATGCCCTTCACGCAATGACGATGGCTGTCTTGGCCCTCCCTGAAACCCACTCACCCAGGGAAGGAGGTGGGGGGAGCCCTGTTCCAGGCCACGGCTCTGGGCAGACTCTTCAGGCCATCCCCAGGAATCCACAGGCTATTCCTAGATCTGGTAATTAGCCTGCCCCCTCTTCCCCAAGTGCTGAAAGCTGCCGGGGCCACCTGACTCAGCGTGCATGCCAAGGGCCACCTCCGCATATGGGCAGGTGAAGAGGGATGGGCCTCCTGGCTCTGCAAAGCAGCCAGCTCAGAAACCACCCAGGGAGGCCTCCCCGCCAGTGGAGGACGGAGGCATCGCTGTCTGTCTAGGAGGGGAGGGCACAGTTCTTAGGCTCTGTCATCCACTGACTGTGTGACAGGCAAAAGTTTCTTCACCTCTCTGAGACCCAACTTTCTCATCCACATGGCTATCACGAAGATAAAATGACAAGACACATGTCAAACACTTTCCAAGGCTAGCCCACAGGGACAGCTCAGTGATGATGGGTTTTCTCTGCTGAGCACACCTATACCAAGTGAGTTCGAAATTCAGAGCCCACCAGCGAACCCTCCTTCCCACCTGTATACTTAACACATGCCACAAACATCCATGAAGTCCGTGCTCTGTCTGGGTATGTTCTAGGCCCTGGGGAAAAGGCAATGAACCAAATGGTCAAAGCCCCTGACCTCAGGGTCCTTCTCTTCTGGTGCAGGGGTTGGGGGAGGAAAGGGGACAATTGACTAAATAAAGGAGTAAATAATATGGTCTGTCAGGTTGATGTGCCAAGAAGAAAAAGGCAAAGTTGGACAGAAGGTAAGATAGCAGGTGGAGGGAGTAGGGGTGACCGGAAGTTTGGAGAGGGTGCCCAGGGCTGAGCTCAGTGAGAAGGTGACTTCTGAGAAGAGAGGCAAAGGGCGTGACGAAGGCAGCTCCATAGACATCTGGTAGTGTGAGGGAGGAGTTGGGGGAGAACTTGCCAGGGAGAGGAAACAGCAATTTCCCCCCAAACTACAGGGGAGTGCCCTCCAAGTACCACAGTCTAGGGAGAGTCCTCACTGCATTTCAGAGACTGAGCATTTCCCAAACAGGAAGTCAATAAGAAAATTAGATTTTATGAAAATGCAATTTGTGGCCAGTTGTTCAAAAGGAATGATGTTGTCCCTCTTGGTTTGGTGGTTTGCTGTTTCTGGGAAGTTGTCCTTGGTAAATAAACTTCAGATGTTAACATAGGTTTCCCTAGGTGATTATATGAATTAATACCAGCAATAAGAATGATACAATATAACATAATATAACCCCTGTCATCTGTTAAGCCCCCGCCATGTGCCAGGCACAGTTCTGGAAGCTTTGAGGTCCACAGTTACTGTTCCCGTTTTACAGATGAGAAAACCGAGGCACGGAGAGATTAAGCCTGTTGACCAAACTCACGAAGGCTGTAAGTGAAAGTGAGGCAGGAGATAGGAAGGCGAGAGCTCCAGAGGGGCCCCCGGGCTAGGATAAAGGACATGGGTATAGGACAGAGACCCTGCTCCAAGACTAGCTGTTTCCTCTTTCTGGAAAAGCACTGAATCATGGAGAGTCATCAGTGCACCTGCGCAGAAGATGCTACATGACCCCGGCTTCATTATACTAGCATTATAATATATTAACATTGTGGGACCCCCTTCTCTGGGGGCGATCGAGGAAAATCATGGGAGACCACATATGCAGTAGCTTTCAAGTAATATACCTACTTGTATATGCGCAATAAAAGCCCGCCAAAACTAGCCAGGAAATATCCACCCCATAAGGGTAGAAGCCCTCCAGCCCCTGAGGTCAGTCTCTGCTCAGAGCTGGCCCCCTCCCATGTTCTGTGGAGTATCCTATCCCTTAATAAATCTGCTCTCTCTCTTTCTGCTATAAACTCTGTGTGTTTGGTTCCATTCTTTGTCCATGATCAGTAAGAACCTGGTTACCTGTGCCCACCTGTGACAGGAGGGCAGGGGTCCAGATGAAGGCACCCCGGCTCTGGCATCTCTGTGCTAACCAGCATGCCAACTACCTCCACACACAGAAGCGCTTGTTATTAACAGAAGGGATTGCTCTGGGCTGTCTGAGCTTTCCTGCTCTTTCCCATGAGTTATGTTGCTTCCCCGAAATGATCACTTCAGAGCTTCCTGGGTAATCTTTTGACCTAGATCAAGGTCTTTTGTCAAAGATATAAAATCTTAAAGAAATATGTTGCAGATGGACTGCTACAGCAAAGGGATGACTCCACATTCCGATCGCCAGTGTTGAATGGCTGAGCAAGGAGTAGACAAGCTGGTGCCACATCCCCAAGCCTTAGTTTTTATAGAAATTCATCTGCAGGACTCCCCTCCTCCCCACTTCCCAGAGGTCAGTGAGTGTGGCTGAAAGTTTCAGCTCTCCAACACTTGTGACCAGCCCCGCCCAGAGGTTATCTAGGGACCCCACTCTATTTTATGTCATTAGCATAAAACCTATGAGTGTTCAAAGGTCTCCTTATGAATAACAAATGACACTCATATCACTCAGGAAATTCCATGGGTTTTAGGAGCTTTGTGACAGAAACTAGGACCAAGAGCAAAAATATTTCTTATTATGCCACAAAAGGGGAGTGCATTCCGGAGTAAGAGCAAGGACTGAGTGAGGGCAGAGAGGTAAGACGGCTCCTTGACACCTGGCCGGGGTGTTGCTTATTTATCTTTTAAAATAAATTTTAAAGACTTTATTTATTCATTTGTAGAGAGAGGGGAAGGGAGGGAGAAAGAGAGGGCGAGAAACATCAGTGTGAGAGAGAAACACAGATCAGTTGCCTCTTGCACGTGCCCTAACAGGGGTCTGAACCCGCAACCCAGGTATGTGCACTGACTGGGAATTGAACTGGAAACCTTTTGCTTCACCCAACCAACTAAGCCACACCAGCCAGGGCTATTTATTTATCATTAAAAATGTTTTTCCTTGATTATAATACTTCACTCACAAATTTTTAAAGCACCAAAAGAGAGAGAGAGAAAGAGAGAGAAATCATCCATAATTCCAACACCCAGGAACAGCCATCAATTCCATGACCATGTAGATGCTGAAACCATTTGAGTTCTCTGAACCACAGAGCCCAAGGAGGCCTGGCTTGGCATCTGAAAAGTATGTGAACCAGAGCCTTGCTTTTCCCCAGCGCCGCTTGTCAAACAGAAGATACGCGGGAGACCCAAGGCAGTGCATCGGGCAGGAAAGTTAATTACTTTGGCTCAACTCCATTTCTCCTGGTCAGAGCTGCTTAGATTGGAGTAAAAGAGGAACCTGTCCTTTGCCTTTCCGGAGTGTGGCTGGGGCTGGGGAGGCCATGCTGGGAGGAGGCTGCATGTCGCAGCACAGACTTGGTGTATTCCTGACCTTGGGTAAGTGCTTACTCTCTGCTCCTCTGTTTCTCATCGGGTGACACCGGAACAGGGTCCCGGCCTATCAGGGGTGCTTTTGTAAGAAGTAAATGAGATTAAGTCTGTGAACTAATTAGAAGGATCTGACACATAGTCAATGTTCAATAAAAGATCCTACTAGGCTCCAGGTCAAGTACTGGGTCAAGTTTGCTATTGCCACTTTAAAGACCCATCTCTGCAATGCAGGAACCCAGGGTTCACAAAGCCAGTCCAGAGCTGGGCCCCAGATACACCCACGCCCCACCCCCACCTTGCCTACTCCAAATGCTCCTCCAGTCCCCTCTCTGGCCCCAGCCGGGCCCATGTGTGGGGTTCTCTCCAGGGTCCCGGCACTGGAGCATACTTCTGTTGACCCTCTACTGGGTGTCCTCGGCTGAGTCCAGAGAACTTTCAGCCCCCAGTGACAGACCTGGCGGCCACCTTGGCTTCAGAGGCGTGATACCCAAAGGAAGAATGCTGCCATGCATGGAGGGCAGCAGGCCAGGCCCAGGGAACCACGGGGCAAATGGGCACCGGTGCTTGTTCTCGAGTTCACTCACTCACACTTCCATCCTCTCGGGTAGACAGAAGACGAAATAAGCAACACTACAGTGTGATCAGTGTTAGGATGGCGGGGGGCAGGAGGCGGTTAGGCAGCTCCGACCACCAGGGGCGAGGTGGGAACACGGTGCACATGAGCAGGTGTGTGCAGGGATCAGCAATGAGTGACTGTTCGAAAGAGTAGCTTCCCTGAGGATATGGATATCTCTCCCCGCCCCTCTCCGCCCCCCCCCCCCATATATATACATCTCAATATAGAGCACACAGTATGTGCCCAAGCAATGGTAGCTGGCTTCCTCAATTCCTAGGAAATGGCAGCATGGGAACGGACCCCTGGTCAGGATCAGAAGGCAGTTCTGTACACCCTTACACCCCCACCCTACCTCTCGCCCCACTCTGAGGCGAAGAAAGTTCGCTGCTTTGGATGGAAAAAGAACACGAGGCTAGATCACAGCCCTGCGGAGAGTCTCCTCAGAAAGGCGCCGTGGCCAGGCCCGCAGAGGACCTGCCAGGGCCAGGCTGGGTGGTGAAAACAAACCCCCAGCTGAGGAGGAGCTCTCTGAGGTCTCCACGGACAGACGCAGCTCCGTGCCCGCTCAGGTTCTCACTTCCCCACATACGAGAGAGAAAACAGCGCCCTGTCTTGTGAACATCCCCCAGTGTTCCTCTCCACAGTGGGAGGAAGATTCGAGAACAAATTCTGATCTCAGCTTCAACCCATTCCCTGCGGAGAGCACCCTCCCTCAAGGACAGCGGCAGGCTGTGCTCTGAATGTGTGTATGCCTCCCCCTGCAGGTGGCCAGTGTCACTGCACCCACAGAGCCCCCCTGCCGCAGTGGGAGGGCCAGGCTTTTTGCACAAGCACAGCCGCCCTGGGTGCAGCCTTGCAGGGATAGGGACTGGCTCCTGGGGCCCCCAGAGCCCCCATGGTGCCTCTGTGTGGACAGCTGAAAACAAGGACTGTCTCCAAAGAATGGTATCATAGTAGCAGCTTCTATTCATTAAGCACTTGAAAAGTGCCAAGCACCTTACCTGCTTTGCCACCCTTATTATCTCTCAATAACCCTGTGAGGTAGTTTTTATTATTATTCTCCTATGTTCCAGACCCCCCAAAAAAAGCTCGGGTGTGTGAAGGTCATACATTTGGTAACTGGCAGAGCTGGGGTTTGAGTCCAGGGCCACCTGACTCCAGGGATCTGTTGCACTGCACTGATGGTTCTCCAACTTTAGTGTGCATGTGAATCACCTGCGATGCATTTCAAAATGCAGGTTCCAAGGCCTGGTCCTCATGGATATGGATTCAGAGGAGGTCGGGTAAAGCCCAGGAATCTGCATTTTAACAAGCACATTGGTGAATTCTGAGTAGCTGATTCTTGGATCCTACAGCCAGATATCCTGCAGAAGATGGGTTGCATCCCCCTCCAAGGGCTCAAATACCAACCAAGATGGTCATTTTCGCTTATGGTTGTTATGGGCAGGAAAATGGACCCTGGTCTGTAAAGATTCCTTCCTGTCAAAAGGGGATAGTGACTGAATTCCACCTTCAGCCTCAAGTTTATATATCAAGTCAAATATACCCAGCCTGTGACAGGGCCCTGACCCCAGAGTCCTGGCCCCCAGTTCGGCACCCCATTGGGAGAAGGGAGAGGTAAGGGGAGAGGTTGAGGACGTAACAGAGAGTTGGGTGGGCCCTGTCTGGACAATTGGGTGGTCTTGGAAAAGTCACTTCCCCTGATATTGGTTCATCCATCTAAGCAATGAGAGGATATGCGATCTTCTCTCTGTTTTAAAAATTCTATGTGCCCACAATAAAAACCTTTGCATTTCTTTCAGCTTCCTGCCTGTTCTCACAGCGATCAAATTCCACTGCTCCGTGTCTCAGTTTCTGCCGATGGGAAGATGTGAAGATATTAAGTGTTAAGGTCCAGACTTTAAGTTGATTGCGGTGTTGCTATCAATGCTGCGTTAATGTTAATGTTAGTCCTCTCTTCCTAGACCCTGAGATTTGTTAGATCAGCCAGCTCTGGGCAGACCTACTCCCTAGTAAAACACCTTAGAATTAATTCTATGTTGTAGCTGCTTTAGCGCCCAAGCCCCACCCGAGCTCCAGGGACACCAAAACTTGGGGAAAAACCCAAAAACTCAGCAAGGATCTAAGAGATTAAGCGAAGACCCAGCCCATGTCCCAAAGGAGATGGGTCTGTCTAGCCCTAGAGGATACCTGGGACCCCAGAGATGTCCTGTGAGGAGGCCCCAGGGGCCACCCTATTAACAGGACTTGCCACCATTCAAGAAGGGATCTTAGGTTGGGCGTTGGGCATAACTTGGCTGCTGTCATGGTAAGGCTGGCCACAAGGAAGTGCTGTGTTTCCCATAAAGGGATGTGAGAATAGCTGCGACAATATAGGTAACATTTGTCACACAGCCAGAACTCCATGAATGTCCGTTGTTGAACCAATGTTGTTATTTTTATTATTTTACCGCTATACAGATATCTGTAAGATAGGTATAATATTATCACTGTCAGGAAAATGGAAGAGTAAATGAAACAAAGTATGAAGGCCCTAGGCCGTCTCCTTTGGAGGCTCAGTGCTGGCATCTCTGGATGGGGTGGCTCCAGACCCAGGGTGAGGGCAGGAGGGAAGGGAAGACTGGACTGAAGACATGTCAGAGATCTCAGCTCCTACCTCTGGGCCTCCGTCTACCCTACAACCTCCCCCAGGGATGGCTGTCTGAGGTGGGGGAGATCTCTCTGGTTAGATCCGGCTCCAAGTAAAACCGGACTGAGCTAAACTTACAGGCTAGACTATGGGATCTTGGCCAAATTGCTTCAACTCTCTCAGATCCAACGGAGTTCAAAGAATGTGCAGGACAGTGGTCCTACTCAAGGAACTTGGGGCCCAGAAGATGTAAGAAGCAGAAATCTTAGGAAGGGCTTTAGCTATTAACAGGCTATGGAATTTGGGGTTTATGGCAAGCTAACTGAGATCACGTGGACTCCCCCAACATACATCTAAATTAAACAAGTTGATGAAGATGATTAAGTAACTGATGGAAGCCTGGTAATAGTAGGTGTTCATAAAATGTTCTCTGATTTTACCTTTGCCCTCCACTGGAGGGGAGAAATTCTAAAATATGAGAGCAGATGAAAGCAAAGGAAGCCTCAAATGGCCTTTGCCATAGGCCTTGGATTTCTGAACCTCAACCATATTATGCCAAGATTTAGCCCAGCAAATTCTAGGTCCAAATAGTTTCCTGGTTTTCCCCAAGTAATAGTTGGGCCCCAGCACTGCTCCCCCACCCCCGGCCTCTGCTTGACTCCCCCATTACTGTCTAATATAAGTTTAGCTTGGTTGGGAGCACATACACCCAGACATGTTTCAGAGACAGCTGACCATACTAAGGTATACAACGTCTGTCTGGAAAAAGTCTAGCCATTGTTAACATAATGAGAAAGGTCTGCACAGCTTTGCTGTAACCTGGCAGCTGAGGAGAATGGACTGCAATGTGCATGTGTGAACAATGACGACTTCACTGTACTAGTCATAGGGGGGCAGCAGATGCTGTTGAGCAAGCATGTGCACTGTGTGGCCGTCACATTCAAAATGACTGAGTGAGTAGAGCAACGAATCTGCACAAAATTTTGCATTAAGCTTGAACATTCCTCCACAGAAACTATTCAGATGATTCAGAAGGCCGCAGCTGTGGGCAGTTGTAATCGGCAGCTTCACCACAACAATGCACCTGCTTGTGCATCACGTCTCATGTAGTTTTCTGGTGAAACATCAAATTACCCAGGTGACTCAGCACCACCACAGCCCAGATTTGGTGCCCTGCAACTTCTGGCTTTTCCAAAACTAAAATCACCTTTGAAAGGGAAGAGATTTCAGACCATTGATGAGATTCAGGAAAATACAACAGGGCAGCTGATGGTGGTTAGAACTGTGTGAGATCCAAAGGTACCTACTTTGAAGGGGACTGAGGTGTCATTGTCCTATGTACAATGTTTCTTGTATCTTGTATTTTCTTCAATAAATATCTCAATTTTTCTTATTACATGGCTGGATACCTTCTAGACAGATCTCGTATACTGTCATATGAATAAAATTACTTATAATTTTGGTGAAAATCAACGACTATAGGGAATTTTCATCCATCAGAAATTCCTCTTTCTAACTATAGAGACCCAAGCTGAATTAAAGGCTGAATTTCATAATTAGAAGGAATGACTGAGCTCATCGGCCCATGAATTTTTCAGGTGCACTTTGTAGAACACTAGTGAAGAAGTAGTCTGTGCTCAGAAAAGTGTGAACACACCACCCACATATGGTCTCCTTCCCTTAGAAATTCACTGGGCACATGGGTGTTTTGAAGGCCCTGAGGAGTCCTGTGTAGACGCCTACTCAATTTCGTTTAACACAGAGTGTCCCCAACTTATGTAACTGTGGATCCTTTCCCCAAGATGCACTTTTTAAAAACCATAATACCTATAGATAACATTTCTTTTATTGAGTCTACTTTACTCATTTCTAGTACATTTCTGGCTCCTGAGGGTATCTGAGTTTGCAATCCACTGTCTTGTCCAGGTATCCAGAAAGATAAAGTAACTTACCCAAGGCCAAAGAGCTAATTATTTCTACTAGTAATAAAAAACAACAACAATATTTGTAGAGCACCTCAGAGACTTCTACAGTATCTCCTTACACTGTGCTGTCCTTAGAATATAAACAGCTGTTGACATCACTGGCGATGTCACAGGGCTTGCACAAGTATGACCTCACAGGTGTGACCTCAGTGGAGCTTCACAGCAGGCCTCCGAAGCATCTACCTATTTTTCTCATTGTAAAGATGAAAACAATGAGGCTCAGAGAACCTGATGAGCATGCCCAAGGTCACACATCCAGCAAATGGTAGAAAAAAGGTTTGAACCCAGAAAGTTTAACTCCACAGCTTGCCCTCTCAGCCACCCTGGCCCAAAGAGAGGTCGTTTTTCTGCATGCGGGAAGCAGGTGTCAGCAGAGCTGGCACCCCGGGATCTTCAGGGTGTTCCTAACGCTTGTGATTAGTTATCAGATGTCTCAGGACGCACAACCTCTCTCTTCCTCTCTCTCCCTTCATTTTTAAGTGGGGAAATAAGCAGAGGAGACCAAACCATCAGAAAAAGGTGTGTGTGTGTGTGTGTGTGGCGGGGGGCTATTTGAGTGAAGCAATGAAAAACAGCTTCCACAAAGAGCTAATGAGGAAGCCATAACTTGGAAAACCACCAAATGCAACTCTGATGAGGATCAAATTTAATGAAAGCACAGCTTCTGGTCCCCGCAGCTGGAGCTGAGCAAGCGCGTGAGGGGAATGGCTAACGGAGAAGCTATTGAAGAAGGGGAAATTCCAGGTAGAACGGGCTGGGCTGCAGGTCTGCCTGTCTGCGCTCCAAAGAACAGAAGGACTCAGGGCACAGCACAGTTTACTGAGACTCACCAGAGGTGACAGCCCAAAGCCCAGCCCGGCCCTGGGAAAGGGAGAGGGCCAGAGTCTTTGAAAAAAAGCAGATTCCTGTCTCCAGGTTCATCTTTTATATAAAGATGTTCTCGGGAGTTCCCATACTGAACAGATAAGAGTGGCTTGTAATTAACATTCATGTCAATGGCTGCTTCTTTCCAAGGACTTGGAAATGGCTATTGCTTATAGGTGTAGTACTATATGTCCCCTCCTGTCATCCACCCTTGGCCACCTTAGTGTCACCGCTAGTGCCAAGGAAGGTAAACCTGAAAGCAGGCTCCACCAGCAGGAGACAAATTCTGAGCGAATGATGTTCAAATTAATATCGAAATAACTTTTGTTCCCATAATGCTTCAGAGGTTATAAGATACTTTCTTGGGCATTTCCTTATTTTGTCTGCACAATAATTCTATGAATTACGTATCTTTATGCCCGCCTAATGTCACCTGAGGAAAAGAAGGCTCAGAGAGGTTAAACGACTTGGCTAAGGGCACACAGCTTCAGAAAGACCTGGGTTTAAATTCCGGCTCTGCCCTTACCAGCGGTGTGATCTTGGGGAAATTTCTGTCGTATCTCTCGGCCTCGTTCTGCTCAGCTGTGATGGCAGCTACCATTTATAAAGGGCCTCCTCCGTGCCACGCACTGTTTTAACGACCTGTGGTAAGATTTTTGCGCAGCTGGCCACCAATAATTCCCCCCATTGCTATAGTGCAAATCACCACCCCCATCAAGAAGTGGTGCTTTTCTCGGTCTCCTTGGACCTAGGCCGGCCTGTAACTTGCCGTGACTCATAGGACATGGTAGAGGTAACGTAGTGCCAGCTCCCACTCCAGGTCTTTGGGAGGCTGGTAGCTTTGGGAGACACTCGCTCTCTTGCAGTCCTGAGCCACCTTGTAAAAACATTCTGACTGCCCAGCCGGAGAGAGAGGCCCAGCCAGCCCCCAGCTGAGGTGCTGTGCCCTTGAGGAAGACCCCTTGGGTCATCCCGCCCATGTGAACTGTCCCAGCCAACATCACACGGGCAAGACAGGTGTTCCCATGGGTCCCTGCTCCAACTGCAAAATTGTGAGCAAATAGTTGTTTGGGGGTAATTTGTTTTGCAGCAAGATAACTGGAAAAGTGTCTAATTTGTATTAATTCATTTAGTCTTCATATCAACCCCACAGAGAAACTGAGGCATAGAAAGCCTAAATAACTTAACCAAAGTTAGAAACCCAATAAACGGCAGAGCGGGATTTAAACACATGAAGGCTGACAACAGAGTCCATGCCTGTAAGCGCTATGTTATCCTGCCCCTTTGTAAAAGGAGTTACTTAAGGGATGGCCTCTCCTCAGTGTGGTCCCGCAGGGGCATCCACTCCTTCACATGGGCTCACCTGATAGTAACCAGACCTAGACCCCTCGGAAATCCTGACTCGATGCTGCCCTCCAGTGGCCACAGGCTCTCCAAGCCTCTTACTGGCCTGTGACCCGCCTCCCGGCCGCAGGAAGGCAGTTGGGGAATCCGACATCCCTCAGGAACCCTCTTGATGGCACCCCATGCTTCCTAACCGGAAGTGCAGCTTCCTTCC